>JAQBSW010006336.1:0-49404 GCA_029291075.1 Eudiplozoon nipponicum | reverse complement strand
TATTTGATTTAACAATATCATACATTAAGTACAGAAACAGCATATCGGCATTTGTTACCCGTGCTCCAGCACGACCTCGCATTCCACTTGGTCCAGGATCACCAGTCGCACCTTTATCTCCAACTGCGCCCACCAATCCCGGGTTTCCAATCATTCCGACGGGACCTTGCACACCAGATGGCCCAGGAGGTCCGCGGAAACCAGCCAATCCGCGACTGCCCTCGTGCCCATCTGCGCCAAGCGGACCAACATCTCCAGGAGCGCCACGCCGACCCTGCTCACCAGGAGCACCACGTTTTCCACGTATGCCCATTTGGCCTTTAGCACCCTCTGGACCTGGCAGGCCTTGAGCCCCCTGAAGACCTGAAGCTCCATCGGGTCCCTTGATCCCGTCACTGCCCTGCTCACCCTCTGGCCCGGGTTTACCTCGTGGTCCAGGCAAACCAGGATTTCCTGCGCGACCACGGTCACCAATATCACCCTGGCATTATTATACATTTTCAAATATTATCATTAAAATTTATATCTAAACCTTTTCATTTTATTATGTAAATTTTTATCCATACAGGCTTATAGAATATCCTATCCTTAATAAGACACATCAGTGAATCAGTAAATTAATTTTCAAAATTAAATCGTTCTTTAAACATTTATAGTAAGCGCAATGATTTTAAAACAAATAAAGGGAACAGATTTTATTATTAAATTAACTCAGATGTCAACAAAAAAATGATCGAAAGGAGTTTATATGTACAAACCTTATTTCCTGGAGCTCCTATTGCTCCGTGACTTCCTCGTCTCCCTTGACTACCGGGCATTCCATGCATACCTCTGACACCGCGAGGGCCAGGTGGACCAACTTCGCCTTTATTGCCTGGTGCGCCTGCTTCACCTTTCGGTCCTTCCGGTCCAATCAGGCCTTGAGTGCCCTGCGGCCCTGGTGCTCCACGTTCACCAGGTGGTCCGGTTGCACCGGAAGCACCGATTAGACCCTGTTGGACAATTCGATAGACATTGTTTTGAACAACAACGATAATTCATAATCTTTATTCTAAATGATATAATCGAGGCGTATTTTCTGACTATTTTTGTGCTCTGTGTTATTTTGATGCCATTTTATCGTTCCCAATTGTAAGAAATTCGCAGTTATGTATCCGGTGTTATGTGCCTACTTTTTAATTAGTTCAAATTTGACCAGAGAGATATGCCAAATGCAGCATGAATAATAAGGTAAAATTTCATGTGCATATGTGCATAGTGCTAATCGAAAATGCATATGTTGGTACTGAAACTGCGCCCCAAACAAAATAGAAAAATAAAAACGTGGAGAGAGTGTGAAATAAGGGAACGACCAATCTATCGCGTGCGTTACCTCCAGTTCAAGCTCAATGCCAAACATGTCTCTTTTGCTTGCATAAATCCGGCTGCAGTTTGTTTATTCATAAAGCTTCGTATGCGGTTAAATATTTTCTGCAATTGAATTTAGTAATTCTCTTCAATGCTATGTTTGAAGAACATACGTCTGAGGTTTCAACGTTATTATTCACTATTTGATTCAAAACAGGCGTTTAAATATCAATATTTTCTCATTCGAGTAACTAATCGTCTGGTAAATTGACCTACGTAAGTTTATCGACAACATTCGATTGTTTATTGGTAAATAATATTTGGTGTCGCTATTAACGATTGCTTCTCTTGGATTACTGATAAAGGCAAGTGCGCTACCTTAAGTAACACTTGTAATTTAGCTGCCTTAAATGTGCGTGTTATTACTGCATCAAATTTCTTTTGTGCTTGATGGCCAAAGAATTAAAGCCACATCAAAAATCCAAATTCACGCAATATGGTATGCTGTAACACTTTTCATAATGTTAATAAAATCGAAATATTATTAAAATGGTTGACAGAAGACAGTTAGCTTATATTCCTATTTTGTTAAGCACTAACCATTTTCCCTTGAGCTCCAGGAAGACCACGTGGACCAGGATCGCCTCTTGGACCACGTCCACCGATGGCACCTTTTAATCCAGGAATACCGTCAAGACCTTTTGATCCCGTATCACCAAGTGAGCCTTTTGGACCAGGGTCTCCTCTGTTGCCTTGTGGTCCACGATGTCCCATTGGCCCTTTCGCGCCCATTTCACCTGGGAGGCCCATCGCGCCTTCTTGACCTTTTAAACCTTTTTCTCCTGTTAGACCCGGTTCTCCTGTTGGTCCTGACTCACCTGGACTTCCAATGGGACCCCGGATTCCTGTTAAACCTGCACGACCTTCGTCGCCCATCATTCCTTGCGGACCAGTGTCACCAGGTGATCCTGGGGGGCCTGGTAGACCTGGTTCACCAGGTTCTCCAGGAGGTCCCTGATTAAAAAGGACGTGATAAATTAAAATCATTGCATTTAACTTGATACTTTAAGTGATATATATATGCGGATGTATAAAAAAAATTACAAAATAAAACGGTGTTATCTGTATATATGTATTAACTATTCAAAAGATGTTTTGCCTAAAAATCAAATCGATTATTTCCGGACAACTGTCAAATCATATCATTAACTAATCCGATGGGTATATGAAGAGAAGCAACATTGTAACATGGAACGGTCAAACAGATAAACACTGACATACAACTGGTGTAGATAGCATTGATTGTCAAATTTTTCATCTTTAACTTTTTCCTATCAATTACCATAAAATATATGAAATACTGTTGATAATTTCTATAGAAAAGTAAACATATCTAAAGCTTTCTCGTTAGGCACAGTTAAAAATTTAGTGTACCTTTAAAAGTGTTTTGAACTCAAATGGTGTTCTTCTTTATCATATGATCAAAATTTTCTCTGTTCTACCTACGTGATTTAAATATATAACTTCGGTTTGAACTCACACGTTCACTTCTGTCAATTAGTCAAATAGCGCCTTAACTGTAAAATACATTTATGTAGTAATTTTCAACAACTAGACACCGTTTTTCAATGTACTTCTTTCGAGTAGACTGGTTATAAACAAATTACATATTCTGCAAAAGTTTAGTAAATATACTTCCTTGTTATGGTAATGAATATCTCTGCATAAAAATGTAAAATTATATTTTCAAAAACTTAAAATCTATTACTTCTATTGTTAGTTCTTTGTATACAAATGAATCAAAATGTCATAAATGAAATAACAGATAAATAAGCCAGGCATGACTGCACGGATGTTGTTAATAATTGTCTAGATTAAATTGGAAGACTTCAAAGGGGCACAAATACTACATAAATTGTGGTTTGAACTTCGTCAGACAATTTTCAGCCTTGCATTAATGACTGGCAATGCAAAGTGTATTTTTTCGAGTCAATAACACTACTATTAGGTTGTAAGTATGGCCGAATTGTTATACATCGACGACATACCACATCGTCTACTTTAATGCTACTCCTAGTTTTCGAAAACCAACTTACATTTTACTCAATCCCGAAATAATTTTTCTTCATGTTAAATTGTAATACATAAAACGCGCTCATTAAATACACATTTAGTAGGTATGTAATTTGTTTTGTCTGGTTTAAAATAATATTATGCCCTCCGGATACTTACCACTGTAACTGTGATTTCTTCAGAAGTTGGCGTACTAGAGCGTACATCGCCGGGGCCCTTGATATGCGTCCGAAATCTGATATCTTGACCTTCGTAGTTGGTTGGTAGCTGAGAAACAATTTTTTTAAATATATTAAATTCACTATATGATGTGAAATTAAAAAAATTGCTTTCATGTTTAGTGATTCGACACATTTTAGGCGTCCATAAAATAACAGATTTACAACTATATCTAAAATAGTATTTTCCAACGAAGTTATTCGCATACGTTCGCCAAATTTTATTTAGTTCACTAGTAAAATATCTTATGCATGTAGCTTCGATCGTAACCCCATTTCAGGACATTTTCATCACTTACGGGTCCGGGTAGACCAGGGTGCCCTGGCATGCCGTTGAGACCATCCTTGCCAGGATCACCAGGTGGACCTGGCGGCCCTTTTGGTCCTATAGGTCCTGCATCACCCTTCGGGCCTTCGGCCATCTTCTCGATTATGGTTGGCCGGGGAGCTGGCTCAGGAGTCGCAGTCGTCGATCTGGTCGTCCTGACAGTTGTACTCTGCGTTGTTACCTTTGCTGTTGTTGTCTCTTTCTCTTTGGGCTTCTCAGTGTATGTACGTGGAGTTGCCGGTGGAAACGGTATGTTCTAGAAACGAAATTAACAAAACTGTTGCTGCTTATGAATTAAAAAATGATGTCATTTTATATATTGCCATTACTCATATTTTATCTATTAACTTTCTTGTATTTAGGCTGATAATTAAAATTCCAGAATTGTTTACTACGCAGATTGTAATATTTTCGTAAATTTGTCCGCGCCATTTCCTAACATTCGAAATCGGATTTTGTTTTGATTGGCGAAATAAGTAACTTGAATCTGATTGGATGGCTTTTCAAATCAGTCTTCTTTTCCCAATTGTTATTGTAACAGCAATATTGAAATAAAACTGAAACATAACATCTGAGGAAGCAAGGATTGCAATTATGAGGTGTGTGCAAATTTTGGTTTATCAAGGCACTGCAGTTTAAAGACACGAAATGTCATAAACTTAAACTGGTATTCGTTAAGTACACAGTAATTTATTAACCGAAATTAGTTATAGAAATACATTACCAATTTTTCTTTAGTGCTTGTGCTTCAATTTTTTTCTGCTGGTTAATTGGAAAATTTTAAATTTATAAAATTCAGTCGGCATAAACATAAACTGTAACTGAAGAATTATTTCTCTACCATGATGCACCATGAAACAAGACTAAACTTCATTTGATATGGGATTAAATACTTCCTTTAGTATTGTTCATGCAGGTCAAAATTTTGTTTGTGTACAGAGATCTAAAATACGTCTTTTTATGACAATAAATCCGTAATGGACAATCATGAATTTTTTATTTGTATTTTTTTCAAAATATTGCTTTTTATTATATCTAGATATAGTTGTCTGTACAACACTATTGTTAGTCAATCTACACCAGATTGATACGTATAGATACGTATCCATTTAAATTCATATTAAAGAATTAGTGTTTTTCATATTAGAAGTTTAAATATCATATTAAAATCATCATAAACTAAATGCTTAATGACAGTGTTTAAATAAATAGTTAAGCCATATAAATGTAGCTTGCAGAATTTAGACTAGCACCAATACCAGTTTCCGTAGCCACTCACACAACATAGCAAAACTACCGTCAGTAAAAATTTAATCAAATTTTCAAGAATGGCTCTGGTAAGGATTTTTCTGTTAGAAGCACCCTATCTTTTCAGGTTGATCGACCGAATAGAATATCCGGTTGGCTGTTATGAACAAAGCATAGCCAGATTACAAACTAGTGGTTCTTTTACTAATATTTTAACATAGGAAAATCAATTTTAAATCAATTACTATAATCAAGGTTGCGATCTGGATATAAACACCCGACCCATTAAGTACATAAATTTGTCAGTATAAACAAAGAATTGCATGTACTTAATGAATCGGGAGTTCATATCAAGATCGCAACCTTGATTATGGTCAACGTTATCACCGTCCGTGCAACCAATGTTCGTTTAAATATAAAAATTCGCATTTCAATACCATTTTTAATTCAATTAAAAATTGCGTATTTTTTTCTATTTTCAATGGTTCAAATGATTCATGTGTACAAATTAACTTATAAATATAACTTATAAAATTGTTATTTACGTAGTCGGGGTATATATAAATTTCACTAAGTTATTTTTAAATATGAAAATTTGTTTTAGCTTAATTTATATGTCTACATTAGCTGTTTAAACTGTTTCATTTATTAATATTTTTATTATTTTTAATCGTATCAAAATACATGGTCTGTCTAGTTTGTCTATATTCTCGAATATTTTATGAATTATTCACCTCTATATCGAAGGAATAGATCGGTTATATAACAATTTTGAATTAAACGATTATATATATATATATATATATATATATATATATTTGTTCATCCAATCCCAACTGTACATTTGTCGTAACCAATCCCCTCTTCGCTATGTCTGTCATTGTTTTGCGAAATTTAGACCAATCCTTTTGCGTAACGTCATGTGGTGTGTCATCGCTTTCTTTGTGAGTATTACGTAATTGACAGCTGTGTTGCATTTTGCGAAACGTAGGCCAATTTTGAAGGTCATTTAGTTCTGTCTTAGTTTCAGTCCAAAATTATCCTACCTTCCGCCAAATACGACACACCTCTTAATTACAGATGCACACACAATGAAAGCGATGACACACGACATGACGTTACGCAAAAGGAGTGGACTAAATTGCGCAAAACAAAGACAGACATAGTGAAGAGGGTATTGGTTACGACAAATGTACAGTTGGGATCGAATGAAAGAATATATTAACGAATCCAGAATAATGGCTGTAGATACCGGTAGAAATAAGATTTGTTAATAAATGTTTTTCCATGAAGTACGTTGTTTTGTTCTCATATATATATATATATATATATATATATATATATATATATATATATATATATATATAATGAATGAAAGTCTGATATCCAAAGGGAGAATAAAGGAATGAACGTATGTAAAAATTTGCCTGATAGAAATGATTTTCATATGATTTAGTTGTTTGATTTTGAGTTCACATTGATATGCGATCGTGAAAGATCAACAAATTTAATTGACGGAGCTTCCTACTAAAATGCAGGAGTGAAAATTATAAAATTTTGAATTAGGCATTGTGCGCCTAATAACAAATTAGCTTAAATTGGAGTAGAAGGATATATCAAAGTCAGCACGAACCGAAGGTATAATTTACTATACAAATGCATCTGTTCTAACGGGTGAATATTGTTCTGGTTTCATTTTCTGGCTTGTTATATATTGTATATATAATTAATCGGCTTTTAAGTCTAATTGCTGAAAACCTTATATGATGTTATCCCACATATTTCTTGAATATACTTTCGTAGAGAAGATTATAGCGACTAAATGTTAAATATTTTTACCAATTATGTTGTAACTGTAGAACGTAGTACCGGCTCCTCCTGATGAATCGTAATTAAATGAGAAACGCATGTGCACATCAGATCATACCTTTCGTTCGTGTTGATTTTTATTTATCTTTCCGGTCCTTTTTGATCTAATTTGTTAATAAGTACGCAACGCATAATATACAATTGCATATATATATATATATATATATATATATATATATATATATATATATATATATATATATATTATCCCTCCGCAACACACAGCATCTAATTTACTCGGTCGTTCGTAATGAAGATGCCTTCCTGAATTCGCATTTCATTCATTAATTATGTTGTAGCTGCCATATGCTAGCTTATGCCAACCACCAAACCTTTTATTCTAGAACTCATAATATGTAATAAAATATGGATTTAGTTCAAACAGAATTTCATTGCAATTTTTCTTATATTATCGGTCTTCAATTAGACTTCCAGACCTCATTTTTCCAAGTTTATTGATTACCGGTTTTTTTATGCATTAATCCTTTTGGTCTGAATTTGAAATAATCTGTCAGCTGCAGTCAAACAAGAGGGGTTATTTCTAGGCATTTCTACTTTATTATTGCCATTCATTATTATTATACTAATTAATAAAGTATATAGTTAATAAATTAAATAATTGTTTCATTTAACTGTATTTATTCAATAACATATCATTCTAATTTCTTGTCTAGCCATTTTGATTAATTATGACATTTTCTAAAATTATTTGTTAATCTTCTGGTTTGCCTAGCCTCCCACTGATTTCAGTTTTCATATTGTTGTTGTTATTACAGTGTTAATAGGTCGCACGTGGTGCTGCTTCATAATAATATTTTACAAATTTGTCTGTGGAGCGATTCCGGCTTCATCTTACCTCAAACAAATGTCCAAATGGATATGTCGATTCTCATGCGTGCAGAATGACGCTATACATTTACTAATTGATGTAAGTTTCGTCTGAATTTCAGCTGTTATCACCCGCAATATGATTTAAGAAGACTTAAATCATAAAACGTATAGGTCTTTATTGATTAACCAAAAAACAATTTTCCCTTAAATAGATAATTATACAATTCATGAGGGTCCCATTTCTCGTTGGTGAACATGCTGAATTCTTAATGGTCCATTCCAAGATATAATTTAACTTAACTGAGAATGTGAGTGAAACTGTTTAATACGCTTTGTCACTACTATTGTCATGCTTTTAATTTTATTTTTAATTATAGATATATATTGTAATAATACATGAAATTTATTATTCTTTAACCTTTTTCTATTAATAATTATTGCCTCGTCTAGCTAAACGACTATAAAGAAATTAAAATAAATATTTATTCTATTCCTCAATTTTACACTCAACCCTGGTTTATTAGCTCTTCAAGAAACTGGCACCTCTGAAAACAATGGCTTTTTTCATCAATTTAAAATATTTAAAAAATCGCCGATTTCATAGAAGATTGCCAGTCAAGTTTGCTCACCAGACTATTACTGATCATCTTTAGAACAGTGCATTATAACATTTGATCAATATAACAGTTGAAGACAATTTGCTTTCAAATATGTTGATCCCATGTGATGTAGTCAACATCCAGATATTTACGATAAATAGATAATTCAAATTGATTTAATCGGTTATTTAAACATAACTTGTTAAGAAATTTATTGAAATGTCTATTGTGTTACAATGTTTCTACAGTTTTTTAAACGTCAGTTTAGATCAAATTGATGAGTACTGAATTATGGGTGTTATAAGTACACGCCTCTGGATTTTTTAATAAACCACTGCAAAAATTATAAAAAATTTAAATGTAGCTTGGACGATGTGGCTAACTCCGACTAATGCCTAACTCGTAAGCGCTTTAATTTCTTACCCGTCTATTGTGCCGTACGATATTCTACAGATTAACATTTATCACCAAAAAAATTATTAATGTAATCGATTGCCATGTTTAAGAATCTGTCCTTTCTTATTCCTCAATACATAGCACATAAATAGAAAATATCATAGATTCAGCACATGTTTTCAAAGTCTATTTGCGAATCCCAGTGTAGATCGCCGATACATTCCTTGAATTTTATATATTCAAGATGTATTCGTACAGCTGGGTGGGTATATTAAGGTTGGCATAGTCAAAATTTATCATTTAACTGATGCAGGCACTTCGTGCTAACTGACTACTTATTAGTTTGAACCGTTAGTATGCCGAAAACCTCACTTCAAGTAATGTGGGGGAAATTTGTGGTGCTTTAATGCATATACACCTTCTCTACAGGTCTTGGGCTTTTATATCATGTTTTTTGATATTTACGACTAATTCGTTGACATTTATTCAGTCGGTTACAGAACAAAAGACTAAAAAACATATAACCAAGTGGTCAAAGAGGATCTGGTAAACCTGGAACACTTATTTGTCTCAGAAATCCCTGATTAGGAACAGGTACACATGTGACAAATTTGAATATTTTTTTTAAAATTGCTGGTACGTTGCACCAAACTATAAGATACAGATTGTGCTGCATATGTAAGCCATATTTAGATTAATAACAGCTGTTCTTTAATTTGAACACCTTTGACAATACATTATTTTATATCTTTGAAAATCTTCATTTTATCACCGAAGAGCATTTCAATAAGGCAGTTATTTAATTGAAAGATATGAAATCGATTACACAAGTTGTATAGACCAAGAAATTTTATGTATTTATTTGACATCGATTTTCATCGAAATTTTGATTCAAATTAAATAACCCAACCAGATCTAAATTTGGTTTGTCCAAGTTAAGATATAATACGTTGCATATGAATGCACGGATTATTTTATTAAATAAACTGCAGGATTTGACCAATGCGTCATTATAGCACGAAAAAACCTATCTATCGAATAAGAATTCTGCAACACAATTGAAAAATGCTATAAAATTTAATGTAGTACGATGAGAATTTATGAAAATGTGTATGCATAATGGATCAATTTTATTAAATACATTCATACATCAAAGGAGATCTTACTGTCCTGCATAGAATATTCATAATAAATCGATGGCAGTAAGGTAGAACTAACTCGGTCTCTCCAGACGTTCGTTAGACTTCTATATTTCTAGAATTTTGTGAATACTATTCAGCGTGATAAAATGGCCGATATGACAGTAAAAATTTCCTGGTTACAAGATTACTCTCTAAATATTCATTGTAGTTGCCACGTTACCCTGGCTAGCAGGATGCGCAATGTCTCTTAACAAACAGTCTTCAGGTAAATTAATTTTTGCTTGTAAACATGGTGTAAAAGAGTTTGCTCATTCAATTTGGGCCAGAAAACACTGTTCGGAATGTAAATTTAGCACCATATAAATGACTATGGAGGATCAAATAATAAAAATTTAAACAAAACTGTGCAAGCGTTTCGATTCCAAAAGCCGTTTAGTGGTTGACATTCATGTTAATTTTTACTCCATGTCCCATATGCAAAATAGCCGAAAACGAGATTAAATAGAATATCCTGGTTTAGGAGCTTAGATACACGAAAATGCTGTTAGGAAGTGGTCTACATCATTCTCTAACTGCAGTCGTAGCAAGGCGTAGATTTTCATAATTCTTGATCGAAGCCAATTGATAAAATTTTATTGATTAATTTGCATATGTAATTCGTTTGACAGACTGTATACTATCAGATATGCCCAAACATTTTAGGAGAATGTCAGTCGTGGATTAATAATAATCTAGGTGGATCTCTAATTAAAAATAAACATACAAATATTTTACCGAGGATGGCTATAGACTGTAATCTGATGAGTTCCTAAGAAGGCAAACATTTAAATTTTTAATTAATTAGTTGATTATTATAGTAAGTTAATAGAAATGAGTTTTTGTTATGCAGTGTAAACAAAACATATTTTATTTTTTTAATTGCAAAGTTTTTAGATTGGTTTATACAATTAAGTAAGTATGGATTGCGCGGGTGGTGGCAACAATACTTTAAATTAAGTTTGCGAGCTTGAAGTAAGCACCAATCCCATTGTATTTAACCAGTCGTCGAACAGTATAACAAAACTACCGCCAGTTGCACGCACTGATGCGTTTCGAACTTCCATGATCATCATCAGATTACAATGGCAAACTGACTAGTGAGGATCAAACCGCATTGCATATAAATTGAAAGCAAAATTAGGGTCAGTGCGTGCAACTGGCGGTAGTTTGCTATGTTGTTCGACGACTGGTCAAATAAAATGAGATTGGTGTTTACTTCAAGCTCGCAAACTTGATTTAAAGAATTGTTACCACCACCCGCGCAATCAATTATTGTTTAAGCGTATTGTCCATATATATGTGTGAGGCGAAAGCTACAAACAGTTAATGTTCGTGACTGCATAGAAATTGTGCAGCCGACATTCCCAGTCAATTACAATATATGCAACACTACTAGATATGAGAGCTGCATATCTACTTTTGCTTTTCATATATATGCAATGCGGTTTGATCCTCGCTACTCAGTTTGCCGTCGTACTCTGATGATGATCATGGAAGGTCGAAACGAGTCAGTGCGCGCATCTGGCGGTAGTTTTGTTATGTTGTTCGACGACTGGTTTAAATAAAATGGGATTGGTGTTTATATTGGTTCGATGGAAAATACAAAAATAGATATCCCCTTTCTATGGGCAAATATTTCAGGTAATTTTTGAGACAATAAATTTTTTTCTTGTTGTTTAGAGTATTTACGAGTGAGCATGTTAATACAACTTCAAAAAGCAAGACATGCATAGATTTTATACAGTCAAAGTGATGCAAAGAATGGAACGTTCAATCAGTTAAGTGTACCACAGTTCGAATTGGATGTGACAAACTTAAATGTTTAAATGCTTCCCCATTGCGTTTGGATTCCTTTTCAAAAATATAAAAACATGCCCAGTTGTTGATAGCTGATGGGGAAATAGGAAAACGATTATTTATTGTTTTTTAATGCATCACTTTTTTATCTATGCTATTGTGAAACATATTTTGAATTATACAAACTATGGCATCGCAAGACAAATGCTCAAATTTAATAGATCTTTATGAAAATGAATGTTATTTAATTCAGATCTAGTACCTTTAGATTAGGTAAATCATGTTTCTATAACTATTTAAAAAATAATTATTTGCGAAACTCAAGAATCAAGAATTATTTTATTGAAGTAATTTTAACTTTCCACATATACACAGCATAGTGCTTATGTAATAACGCAACTCACCATATTTTTTATGTCACTGTGTGAAAAAGTTGACGATGGCAGATTTGTGGATGTAATAATTGGTTCGTTATGACAGTGAAAATAAACATAGTTAATAAAATTCATCTCAAATTGATGACAGATTTTATAAGTATGTGCGAGCATTTGGCTGAGATGTTATAGCAATTTATCCTCAAACAAATGATTTAAGCTGTACTTAATTAATGATTAAGGTAATTTAAATAATGTTGCAAAAAAGCGTTATAATTTGAGCATAGACAATACGAGGAAACATAAGGAATTCAAACGGCAAAGTTTGTCAAGACAAACAAAATAGGATTGAAGCAGGCCGAACGCATTCAATGGCAGAGTTTAATGACTAGTAAAAACATTGTCATTCATCAGAGATAAACCGTGAATATCTTCCGTATTTAGGAATTAAATGATCAAACAACAAATGATTTATTTTAAATATTTGAACATAATTTACAGTTCATTTTGAGGAATTTCTGGTTATTTGTAAGATTTTCATTTGCTCTCAATAGCAAAATAAATTTGAAGTTTAAATACATATAGTTATTGTTAGTAATGTAACTAGTAGCTCATATATGGAAAATGATTTATAATTGGATAATTAGTTTTTTTAAATTAACTGAGATGTGTCTCCAGCACGTCATATCAAATTGCAACTTCGAATAATTATTTAGACTTTATAACCACGTGCCTCATTTTTCCTTTAATTTCTCACCTTTCAGCATTTTCAATCTATTAAGCGTATTATTTAAATCATGGTTGTGTACTTCATATAAACATCAATCCCATTACTTATATACGTATATTATTTTTAATTTATACATATATATAACGCTTAGTTTGTATTGGCAGAATGTATATATAATGGAATATATATATATATATATATATATATATATATATATATATATATATATATCAAGCACGCAACCTTGATTTAACGAATTGTTATCAATGATTGTTTAATTATATTAAGAGTATAATACGCATCAAGATCTATACACATACCGACATAAATAGTCAAGATGGAAGCGTACATGCAGTTCCAAATAAACGTAGCTGCATAAATCTGATGATAGATTTCCACACAAAATATGCTTTATTGGACAAATCATATGTTATCATCCGATGTGTCATACTTAGTTAAAAGTTAATTCACCTCGGACCAGTAATATTTTCCGAAGGTATTGTGTAAAGATTATTTAACTAAATGAATGTCACTATTACGGGATTGCTAGCAACGTCTGTACTTGCGCATGATGGCAGTATTGGTATAGAAACGAGATTGTTTATCTCATGTCAGAAAATATTATTTGTGTATTTTTATCACCACCTGCACAATCTAGGATGGCCTAATTTAATATGTTTCATTGTTGCTTTTAATGGATACACTGAACAAAACAATAAATCCCTAAATGGTTGAACATTTAACAGCTTGGACCATCTTGCTACTGATAAAGTCCTGATCGGGAATCCATTCTGCCTTTTAGAATTCTCAGAATGCCAAATGGGCAACTAATCATGTTTTATGTTAGGCATAAAATATGAAATTGAGGCCTACCTACAAAAATATATTTCGTGGCTGTGTAATGTTACTTTCTCAACAAAATGTTAATTTTACTTTAACCACCAAAGTGCTCTTTTTCAAGTGTTGCATCAGTGGCATATAGCATTTTCTTATTTCAACAGTTGCCAGCATAATTCTTCATCGTAATAAATAAAAATAAAAATATGGCAAAAAATAGACTCATTTTAATAATTAAATATTATTTAAATAATAATTTTAAGCACACACTTTTAGAAACAAAAGCTAGTCAAAATTCAAGTTCTATGAAATAACATACGATTTCATATGTCACACACACACGCACGCACAAAACCAAAAACTAAAATCAAATTAAGGTGTAATTCTGATTATAAACAAACGAAAATTGACCCAACATAGTGAAATAAAAAACAATTTTTTTGTGTGCAAAAACTGCACAAAATTAAGAAAAATACTGCTTTTTACTAGTAACATTGACTAAATTAAGGAAAAACTAAACTAGGCTAAATAAAACAGAGAAACTAAATGAAATAGAAACTGTAAGTCAAACGGTAGCTTACTATTCAGAAAAACAAGACTGTCATCAGTAAAATAACCCAACGAGTGTTAGATCACACAAAAACACGCACACATAAAATCTTGTCACAAAACAAATATTGAGCACATGTTTTAGGCCGATCACTATTTCACAGGAAATGTGTTTTACGGTGTTTTTTGGTTGCTCAAATTGCTATTTGTTAATTTAATTGCATGCTTTTAATATTAATTCACACTTCCAACTTTAAAACTTACCGGTTCATCTCCATGCATAAGAAACTGATTTGGGCAATAAATGGTGTTTGGAATTGTTTTTAGACACCGAAAGCAATCACAAAATTAAAGTACATAAAAGTATTAAACTCTTTGCATGCAAACTGGTTCAGTTTTTAATAGGCGTTATACTTGGGCGGGGAATTAAGAGAATACTTTGTATATATTTTTGAATTGTTCATTTACCTGGTTCTGATTTTGCGAAAAAAAGTTTTTTTCATTCATTGTCCTCATTTTTACACCGTTTATTTCGTGATCCGGTTCTGAATCCCTTTGATAACGGTAGGCTTATCTCAACAAGAACTTCGATGCGGAGTATTTTAAGTGATAAATTTCGTTTAAACGGCTTCAATTATACTTACTGGTAGCTCACTGAATTATAACTAACTTTTCACTATATAAATGTGCGTCATATGTAATTGAGTGAATGTTTTCGCACGTATATCCTTATATAAGTGCAATAACAGTTATATCATACAATATACTGACGGTGTACTTTGTGAGCGTACACCTAGCATATTTGTGGGCAAGTGTTTAGAATTACGAATTTCTCACTTAAATATAGTCAATTGCACGTGTACGTCTATTTAAGTGAAACAAAATTGATGACAATTACCTACTCTTTGATCACGCCAGGCTTATTTTTCAACACTTACTTTGTTAAATGGTATACCTTTAAGTATGTGAAATTAAATTTGCGATTGAAAGGGAATTATGTGTCGAATTTCCATTACTCGATGTCAAAATAATTATAAGTGGTACAGCGTTATAAAGAGAGGTTTATGGGAAATATATTTGTTCAGGTATCTCTGTCAATTTTAAGCAACGTCATCTTTACAGAATGGACATTGTTATTTTAAAAGTGATGCAAAATTGGAAGCTCAAGACTAGAAGTCATAAACGTAGGAAGATGGAATTCGGCAGATTGCGAGAATTATTCCATGATACTGGCCAATCTCTAAAGTTAATAGAAGCAACAATGATGCGATAATATATATATATATATATATATATATATATATATATATATATATATATATATATATAATCATAATTGTGAGTACGCAAGGTCAGATGGAAAAAAAGAGAAACGGAGAGTAATGGTTAAGCCCGACTACATATCAAGTAGGAAATTAAGGACTATGGAATCTCTACATAATGAAAAAAGCAATTTTCAACAATCCCTTTCTCCAGTAACTAAAATCCCAACAAAGGACTAAAATTGAAATTTTACGCAAATCAGGATTAAATCAAATTGAACTTAAAAATTTAAACCTCATGTATGTGGGCGAAATTATGCGTCTAATTAAGGCAAAAAGGAGAAACATAAAACCGTATGCAAATATGGACATGTTAATAGGTCATAAAGTGCATGTCATAGAGTAGAGACGGGGCATGAAAATATCTAGGACTGTTGCTGACAAGTATCAATATTTGGTCATAATAGTCTGACTAGATTGATTGAAATTAAATAGAAAAATATTAAAATTAATGAAACAGCTGTTGGAAACTCACTAAGCTCGATTATGACCACAGCACTAAATACTGTTAGGAAGCGAAGATTGCACGAATCAGAATTGGAATCATGCTCAAATAAAAGTGTCAGAAAGTAGGATTAACATTAACTTACATACGTTTTGGAAAGTATAGTTTTCAATCTCTTAACTTATTTTAGGATCATCTTATAATATCATCATATATTACTTCTATCATTGTAGTTGTTAACTTAATATAAAAATTATTAATAGACATTAATGGTAAATAGCACATTTTCTTTACTATATTATCATTATCGTTCTTTTAGTAGACACTTTTCTAATTTCTTTTCTAATCCTCATTTAATTTAGTTAAATAAATTTTATTATTTTGCTAATTTTTGGTTATAAACTGTAAACGGATATTTCGATCAATGGATTCATATTCCTTACTTGGGATTTCAAAAGAAAATACTTCATTTAACAAAGTAATTGTTAAATAGACATTGTGTGCGACAATGGTGGTATCGATTATTTGAATCAAGCTTGGAAAGCTTGCTATAAATACCAATTCAATTGTATTTGACTGGTCGCAGAACATAGCAAAAGTAACGTCAGTCACATGTACTGACGTGTTTTGATCCGACATGACCATTTGCAAAACAAGACGGCAAACTGAATAGGAAGAATCTAACTGCAATGCGTATATAAGGAAAGACAAATTAGATATGCTGCTCTGATCTTTAGTTGTTTCACATAGATTGTACGTGACTGGAAATGTCGGCTACAAAATTTCTATGCAGTCAGGAACATTAACTCACTGCAGGTTGGCCACATATATATTGCAAATACAATTAAATAATGAATCTCGCAGATGAGGGAAAAACTCTTTAAAGTTTCTGAGCTTGAAATAAGCACCTGTCCAATTGTATTTAACCAGCCCAAAAAAACAGAGCAAATCTACCGTCAGTCACACGTACTGACACGTTTAGGCCTTCAATGATCACCATCAGAATACAACGGCAAACTGACTATTGATGGTTTAATACAAATGGACTGGTGTTTATTTCATGCTCGCAAACTTGATTTGAAGAACAGCTACCATGAACCATGCAATCAATGGTTGTTTAATTGTATAACCTGTGTACATGTAGTAAAATCTTCGTAATGTTAATTTGCGTGACTGCACAGAAATTGAACAGCTTATATTTCCAGTCAAATAAAATGTAAGCGAGACCACCAGGGTTGAGAGCCGCAAATATGGTACTTTTTTTCTTTATATATGCCTTATTGTTTGCTCCTTGTTATTTATTTTTCCGTCCAGTTTTGATGATGATCATGATAGGTCAAAATGTGAGAGTAAGTTTGACGGAAGAATGGTTAAATATAGTGCGCCTGTGATGTTTAAATCGAACTCTTATATTTTATTTAAAGAAAAGAAATTGTTAAAAAATGAGTCGAACGTGGACAAAGAGGAATTCACATTATTCACTTCAGTGTCACTCGTGTATACGTATACGTTTAATTTTTAATATTTAGCTGATTGTTTCATGGTCTTAAACAAACACACACACACATCGGCATGATGTATATTTTCATCTCTTCACGTTAGTAGATCACTGTAATTTCACGTTTATGCCAGTGCACGTGCAGACACGTGCACACGTACAAATTCATGACGCGCTCACATATCACCAAAGGTTAGTTATGATGACATCTACAAAAAAGTATAAATGAAGTTGATTGAATGAAATTTAATACTTGACTTAATTATTGCCAAATTACTGGGTGCGCTGAGCTTGGTGTTAACAAAGATGTCCAGAAACGGAATCCGAAATATTCTGAGTAACCATGAGGACAGTGGACGCAAACACCTTGTATCACAAAACAAGAACCAGGTAAAGATTCAATTCCCTGTTGAGCAAAAGAGATCTTTTAAAATGTTTACGTGTTACTCATGCTTTTTTAAGCTAATATTAATATATTAAACAGCTTGCTAGTCATCTATATGTATATTTTTTCAAATTACAATTTAATACAATTTATTTAAAATACCAAATATGTTTTTGAATAGATTCTGTAAAATATTCTTATATTCTTATATAATATGTTATATTGACAGAGCTTTAAACGTTAAAGCATTTAACAAATACGATCAAAAAGACTTTCCAAATAAATTGACAGTTATTTGAGTTAGGTTTGCGAACTTCATCAAAGCGCCAATCATATATTATTTAATCAGGCAAACAAACGCTTATATATTATTTGGTGTTCGATCCTCGATAGATAATTTTCCATCGTGCTCTAATATTGACCAGGCTATATTGATCGACAGTTAAATACTGTTTGTTGCAGCGAACTAATATATATGCAAGTATGTATTAAGTGTTGCGAACCTTGTAACAAATTAATATAAAACCCCTAATTATAATTTAAATTGGTCATTTTTCAATAAAATTATACAAGTCATACACATACTAATTCCATTCTTTATTTGTCACGATTTTGGCAAGTTATTTCATTTCTTGTCATGTAAACGTAAATTTTTTTGTGAAAAATACATGTACAATGAGTAAATATTCCAATAATAGCATTTGAATAGTTTCATGTCACTAATCATTGCAAGTTGTTCCTTATTAGATTTCAGCATTTGACCAGCAAGTCATGCGTAAACGCACATAATTATCATAACGATTCTTCAATTTTTCTTGTCCTAATCGGGTAAAATTAGTGGTTGATTATTTTTCGCTACCGAAATAAATTTAATTCTTACCAAAACATGAAAACGTATGCATCAAGTGACATTTTTCCCGGAACCTAAGTCAAATCTCGACCTCTATTCTATGTTGAAGGCAAAAATGAGCTTATGGCAGATTTTTCCAAAACTATGACATGAACATTATTGACGTTTCTTTTAATAAAATGCAATGTTCTTTAAATTTCTCTGTAATAATTATTCATATACATGCAACAACTGAAACTGTCTATTTTTATATAGTTACATATGTATATATATATATATATATATATATATACAAAAATACAGCCCCGGCTTATTCCTGTTTTGTCCATCAGTCATTTTGAAGGGTTTTAATATTTAGTTTTTCATCTTTATGTGTACTATATAACGTAAGATTGAATCGCGGTATTAATTTGACCAATATTCTATTATATTGAACTCACCAATGCTTACATAAGTAATGATTAATTATGTTCTTATATTTATATATTGAGCAATGAGTATAATTAATTTATTTTGGTATATATATATATATATATATATGTATATATATATATATATATATATATATATATATAGGTTATGTTAACATCAATTATCTGCTAAGCTCTGCTGAAAGTCGGAAACATTTTTTTGAAATTTAAAAGAAATTTCAAAATGCTATGGATTGTATTATTCCAAGCAAGTAATTTATTTTAAATGTTTTATTTCTTTTGCTAATTAGAATTAAAATCAGAAGCAACTTACTTGTCGTTTTCTTCCTGTAAAAAGTAAAAAGAGACATAATGAGCTTATTTTAAAATGAAATGTTAGTAATTAATATAATTTTTACGCGCAGATATGAAACAAGCTAACGAAACTGAGTTTATGGTAATACAAGAAAGTATTAGCTGGATACTAGTAGTGGAAAACATTAAATTCACTTGGATATTCTTTACATTTTGATTCTGCATATTGTGTGATAACACGCTAGAATCGATTGTCAATGTACCGTATTTGCTCTATTTGCAGGTAAGATCCAAACCTTCATTCAACGCGCTCCATAATGATAATTCTTTGTACCTTGTCATGAACTGTTCAATTGGAGCACACAAAAACGTCCAAATTAACTCCAGACATTCAGTGACACTCTATATAGTAGTGTCGCTTCGATTTTTAGGGTGTTCGTCTATTATTTGCATCATTCTTTGGTAACAATATATATTACAAATGAATAAAGAACAGTTTTAAACGGTGAGCACTATTAGATGGAGAGTTACGTAAACGTTTCTATTGACAACCAATTCCTTTAATTTCCAATAATTATAAATTTATCAAAACGTAAATGTCTCCAAAATGTTTGATAAATATTACACGATATACCACAACTACTGCTTAATTACAAAATGCACTTTTAACTTGCTAATACTTTTACACAAATATGTTCGAATTTATCATTAGGTGAATATATAATGTTTGTCATCATGGCATGGAATTCGAAAATGAGGATAAAAATTGACGTACTTATACATTTTGGACAGCAAGAACCTGGTTCTGTCATCTGCTCGCTATCCTCTCCACAGTGAACTGGAGGACACTGCTCCATCTCACAGACAACTTCTGCTGTATCGCCATTGCATCTGCACGTCACACACGGTTTCTCGCTTAAATGGGCGACTTCCCCTGCTGCAAGTTCTCGGCCATTTTCTAGGATACAACTTTTCGCTGAAAATAACGCACGATTAAGTTGGATTTTAATGAACAAATGAGGATTTACTCTCTTCACTGTAAATACAAATTCAAACGAATGCCACGGTTTGGGTGCCGCAGTGAATGAGTAGCAAGCCATGAATTAAATATTCCCAGGTTCGATGGCGAGTTACAGCAATGCTGGCAAGTAATTGATGAGTGACCAAGAAGAACGAAACCCTTTTATTTGAAGAAATTTATTCGCTATCGTATGCACTGTTGAGATTACTCTGACAATATATATATATATATATATATATATATATATATATATATATATATATGTCAGTATAAATCAATCACTGCCAAATATAACTAAGACAATTCGTCCACTGGTCTTGTTTCTTTTTTAATTGAAACTCTTCAATTACAGTTCAGAATTTACCGTAGACGGAACTCAAACCAAACTAAAAATTTGATTAAGCGTTTTTTACTCTATCCACTGCGCCACCTATTCCACTTACTTCATTAAATTTCGAGTCATATAAAAATTAAAGTCAAAAGTGGTGCCAAACAAGCTCCAACTGAAAGAAAATATAGCCAAATACTTAATTTTGTATATCACTGAAAAGTGCGCGTAATATACTGTTGGGGTGCCACAGTGGATAAAGCGAACGTGCCCCGATACGAATCACATTTGTGGCAAATTCTGCAAAGTAATTGATAAATTCCCCTCAAGGACATGACCGGTCTAGTTGATGGGTTTACTTGGGCTACAAGTTCAACGTTTTAGTCTAAATTAATAACAGATATATAATCAAACTCCTGCCATAAATTTTCAATTTTAAATATATATATATATTGCTAGTTTCTAATTTCACCAGTTTTTAAAATGTAAGAACAAAACAAACGTAATTCATGCGAAATAACATTTATTAATAAATCTTATTTCTACCAGTATCTACATATATATATATATATATATGTATATATAAATATATATATATTATGTCCCATTGCCTTCGAATATTACACAGTTTATTTCTAATTAGGAAGAAAAAACACGTTAATAACAATGTTTATAATGGCCATTTATTTCGAGATTACTAAACTTCGCTCTACAATCTATCAATTATATATATTCTGGGTTTTCATTTTATATGTGATGTCGCCTTGCCCGAATGCTAACTTGGCCATAATGGTGTTGTGGGAGGGGTTTAGTTTGCCTCATTTCTGTGAGTTATCCTGATAAATTTACTCATAGTAGCAGAGGTTTTTCCTTCTCTCTCTTCCCCTCTCCCTCTCTCGTTAATCTCAATAATAATTTATCTAAATTCACTTATATACTTTTTTTCACTCTTTATGGTTATACGGCAGTGAAAAATTAGTCATGACTTTTGTGTGGCTGTAAATGTAGATGTGGGTGGTATCAAATATGACTCAGTTTTTCTATTTCTTGTTTTGGCTGATTGGTAAGTGTGTATGCGTTTGTGTATGTGTGTGCATGTTTGCATTTAAAGAACCGTCTCACTGTATTGCAAAGTGATGTCTGAGATCTGGTCATTATTGTATTGATGGTTTGACGTACGAAGAAGCAATTGATAAACAGAATCCAGCAACATTTACCACAGAAATTGATTAACAAAGGCTTGGCACCGTCAGGAAAATCAGCTATTTCCGATCATATATTGGAAACGGGGCACCCAGTCAATTCGACCAATTTCTCAATTCTACATAAAGCAAAATCAGAAAAATTATTATTTATTTATGAAGCCCTTTATATAAAACAACAAGCACCTGGCCTAAATATTCAAAAGTTTCATCAACATGATATTCTAATCGACTGGCCACGAATAACAAAATTCAACAACAATTTACTAGTATCCAGGCAAGACCGAACAGGCCCTCGACTAGAATCAACAAACATTCAATCGGATTGGCAACAAACTGAAGAGGAAAAAACAGATGCGCATACGGTGACAGAAATTTCCAAACAATATGAGCGTTCAACACTGCAATCCGCACTTGCGCTGTTACCAAGTGAAGAACACAAATTTGCGCAAAAAGGTGAAACGAAAGACTACACTCGGAAAAATAGCACTCGTACACGTAACAGCGAACAATGCGAACAGATGGTTAATTCTCAAGCCATCAATACAATAATGACCAGATCTCAGACATCACTTTGCAATACAGTGAGAAGGACCTTTACATGCAAACAGGCACACACACAGACACAAACGCATACACACTTACCAATCAGCCAAAACAAGAAATAGAAAACCGAGTCATATTTGTTGCCACCCACATATTCAAATGAAAACCCAGAATGTATATAAATGAAAGATTGTAGAGCGAAGTTTAGTATTCTCGAAATAAATGGCCATTATCCACTTTGTTATTAATGTGTTTTCTTCCTAATATAAATATATATATATATATATATATATATATATATATATATATATATATATATATACAAAGTTGGCGTATCCCAAAATTGAGCAGTTAAAAGGAAGACGAAGCTGTGTTACGGGAAAATATCGTGTTTGTATCACCAGTGACTTGGATGAAATAAGTCTTGTTGTAAGAATGAGATTTCTGATGTTTTTGCTAGCTGTTATGACGAAAGACAAAACAGTAATATTGAAGAAAGTAGAATATGATATGAAACCTGTAGTTTTGTGTGATTTTATACAGACCGATATTAATAAACACGTGTTTTACTTATCAAATATACTTATCGATCAGCTGACAATGGAAGCACTATAAATAGGCCGAAATTATGGAATTCATCTTTCTAATAAATGGGATATCGATTTTTAGGCGGCATTTGAATTTCTATTTGAAAAAAAAACAGCCGACTTTGAACCTACAAATATTGATTATAAAAATAGGTTCAAGGCTAACTTAGTTGATCAGGCTGTAAATTTGAAATCGTCCAAATGCTTGACAAAGCAACATTAAAATGCGATTAAAGTTATTAGCAAAGATACAGACATCAAACACTACGCGCTGATAAAGGCAAGAGCGTAGTTATAATGGACAAATCCAACTACCTAAAAAAGACAGAAAACCTGTTGAATAACAATGCAAACTTCACGCGTTTTGAGGACAAATCAGATGAAATAGACAAAGTGGAGCGCAAAGTAAAAAATGAAATTAAATTCTTGACAGACGCTGGTCTAATTGATGAGGCCACTGCACAGAAGCTTAATCCTGTTGTATCATCTGCACCAAAATCGAACGGATTACTAAAACACTCAAAATGTTTCTTCTATGAGACCATTATAATTAATGTACATTTCTCAGTTTCATGCATTGGCTAAAGGGCTAGTTCGTACACAGGAATCTTTGCGCAAAGTACTAGGTAATTATTCAGTTGCCGTTTCTTTTTGAGTTTGTAAACAGAATTCACGATATAAATATTAAAATCAAGATTATGCTCTCTTTTGATGTTCCAACTAGTATTATCGTCTAAGCTCCGCTGCCAGTCCACACTAACTTATTATGCCAGAAATACGTACGGTTTCGTTTTAATCGAAGCATCTATAAACAGTCTGATGATGTGGCAATTGGGGAGCCGCCTAATTCCGTTGTTGGCCGATAATTTTAAAGGGAATCTAGAGAACACATCATTTTGGAGTGACATAAGTAAATGTACACAATATATACGGTATGTGGATGATACTTTCCTTGTCCTTAAGAACAGGTCGCAATCACGATCATTGTTTCAAAGCTCCAACAAAGCACAGAAGAATATCGGTAGCACGTCAGAGTACAAGAATGATGATTATCTGCTTTTCTTAGATGAACCTCTAAAGGAAGATACTCACAGTAAATTAAATAGAAAAATTTACCATAAACCAACCTGGTCTGCACAGTATTTACATTACAGCAGTTTTTTTCGTTTCAATATAAATTACAAACATTTCTTTGCTGTTTTTCAAGAATTGACATGTTGGTTAGTCCAGTTTCAAAATACACTGGATATAATAAATAAATAAATGATCTAATGTCTAATAGCTATCCTAGACAATTATTTATATAAATTATTATAAGTGGAAGTCAACAGAAACAGACGTATTTTGGATCAGAAAAGAAAGCGGTCAATCTGAACATCCCAATTCCGAATAGCACAAAATAAAGTTGAAGTGGCACTAAAACGCGTATTTAATGCAGCTAGACTACGAGTATTATTTAAGGTGACACACTTGCCTTTACCAGCAATGCAAGGAAAATATTTGTTAATGTCGACATCAAATATTATTTACCAATATACATGCGCAAGTTGACGTGTAACTTACAAAGGCCTTTCGACCAGACGGTTAATTACTCAAATGAGAGAACATTGTAACTTAAACGCCTGTTTTAAATCAAGTGGTGAAAGCACGTCTGCAATTGCTAACCACATCGTTGAAACCTCACACGTATGTTCTCCAGACGTAGCATTTAAGATAATTATTTAATGCAATTACGGAAGGGAGTTAGTCATATACGAAGCTTACTGGATAAACGAATTGCGGCCGGATTTATGCAAGCAGAAGAAGCATGTTCAAGCATTGAGCTTGAACTGAATTTGATGCATGCAATTGATTGGTTGTTCGCTAATTTTACTTTCTCCATGTTTATATTTTATTTTTTGTTTTGCCTTCGAATTGAGATTTTCATTTAAAGATACTAGAGAAGAACATGAGAAAGAAGCGTTTCTTGTATCTGATAGAAATTCTTTTTCGTTTTGCACATATAAAGGGTAATACGAATATATATATATATATATATATATATATATATATATATATATATATATATATATAGATTGTATTTCTGTATACGATAGACAAACAGTAAGGTCAGCAACAAATTTCAAATGCTTGAAATTATAATTTTCTAAAAAGCCGGCTTTATTTGGATTGGAAAAAGTATTTCTGCATTAGTATTGTGATATTTGAATAAAATATTGAGTTAAATTAATTAACAATTACATGGATACCCGTATATGTGCTCAGACTAGATACTATGAAGCATAAATTTGCAAAATGACAATCAAGCACTGTTGGTGCATCAAACATGTCTAAATATTTTTGTTTCAGGCAACTACTTCGTAGTATAGTATATACCACAAAAAATCCGGTTAAAAATTATTTTCAATATTTTCGCTAATATCCTTTTTTATTCATGCAAATCAATTGACCTTCGGCATGGTATATAGATGTTATTAATATATTTATGTAGGAGAAACTCATATTTTGTTTGTCTCTGCTGAAAGTAAATCTTCGTGTTTGTTGCGTTCGAGATAAAGTTCTAACTGAAGCATCCGTACAACACACGGCTTTGTTGGCGATGGAGATGATTTGGAAGACTCTGCACCATGTGCACTCTGGTTCAAGTCTTGGCCGAGGCAATACTGGCATCTAATTACTGAGTGCCGAATAAGGACGAAATCAGTCTTGTTGACGAATTGTGTTTGCTAACCTTAGCCGTGTTTAGATTTTAACAACAAAATATCCCATGAAAATTGGTGTTCTTTGTTTAACAGTGCGATTATTACTTTTAATGTATCCACAATTTTCTTTCGTGAATGGGTTGATTACACACTCAGTTCCGCAATGAACCGATTGATCCACATTTCCAAGTTTGCGTTGAGTTCGGCTTCGTCATGATTGAGTGCTGATTCGTCCCCTCACTCAGAAGGCTTTCACACGATTCGTACTAACCACTGGAAATGAGGTTCGATCTAATCTTTGGTTTGCGACTACTACATGCATAGGTACATGTAGAGATTTTTAGTTGATCCAAATCCTTAGTTTGTTTAAAATTAAATTTTAAATACATTTGTCTCGAACGAGGCTACAACATTTGCTTTAATCTGGCGTGTCATCAGTGTAAGTTGTTTCATTAGATTCTTGAAGGGGGTGCCGGAGGTAATGTACCGAAATGTAGTCAGAAAACCAATACTAGATCGAACCTCATCTATAGTGGTTGGTACGAATCGTGCGGAATCCTTCGGTATGAGGTGACGAATCAACACCCAGCCACCATGAAGATAAATTCAACGCGTACTTGAAAATACAGATCAATCAGATCAGTTCTGAACTGAGAATTCAATTCAACAATCCCACGAAATAAAATCGTGGATACTTTGAACAACAAAAAATTATTTATAGAATCCTGGCATTATACTTGAATTCAGCATATGGTTCTAAATACTCATAAGCCTATATTGTGCTCCTTTAGCAGACCTAGCTGCTATGCCAGGATTGGTATACCTTCTACATTAAGAGCTTCGCGAGTTTAAGATTTCAATTTAAAAAATAAATGCGTGACGCACAAAAAATATATCCATCAAATTCAACTATTTTTTGAAAAGTGAGCATTAATAAAAGCTTGAGGTAACACTGAAAAATGCCTACATCAGATAATCTTAACGAGGATATTTTTAATCAACATGATACCAACGCATGTAAATAATGCAACACTGATGCAAAGACACTTTAAATGCGTAAAAACGATTAATATAATGGAGGCAATTTTGCAGCTCATGTTTGGAGTCGAAGCCATAATTTTTATTAATTATACTATATTTAATTCATAAATTGGAAACAGAAGTTTTGGAGTCTTAAAAAATTCGCAATGCAGCAATGAACCTAAACATATCAATTTCTCGTATCAAAATATGTAGGCAATTTTTTTAGAACTGACAACATGTAATAAGCAAAATTTATACTAAATAAATATTTTTATTTGTTTTGTTATGCATAAATATTGATATTATATTATTAGAAACAAATTTAAAATTGATGTCTAGTTTTAAGGAGCGCTAAATCGTTTCACAAACATTAAAGAATCTACTGTCTTGAAAAAAGTTATCCCATAGATATATTACCTTCTGGTAAATATTAATTTTAAAAAAAAACAGTTTAATATTAGAAATATTACCGTCAGCTGATGACACGAGACACAATAATCCCAAAAGTGCGCACAAATTTAAATATTCCACTTTCATCATGACAGTTTTGTTAAAGTTGCATCAGTAAAGCTAAACAACCAGGGAAGCGAACGTCATTCCTTCCTCTCTGCAGTTTGGATGGGCCTCGTCTATATTTACAATTGCAATTTTGTTATTTTCCGCCACCTAAGAGTTCAACTGTTGAGGAATAGTTTCAGGAGAGAGGCAAAACTCAACTCAATGGCCTCACAAAGTAGCATTTACTCCTTGTTCAAATGTGCAAAATACAAATAAATCAAGAATTCTTTAATACAAGATAAAAAGGATCACAAAACGTTGATTTTGGTGTCTAATCTGCCCCTATGCATGCACTGTTTCCAAAAAAGTGTGCCTTCTCTTTCGAGTAGTGAAGATGACGTGGTCGGAACCTGACATTAGGAGAACTATACCAACAAACAAAAGAAAGTTTGCACAGAAGTAGTATTGCAACAAATATCATCGTTATTTTCCTTCGCACAATGTGAGTGGCTGAATGCGAACAAAGGAAATTGGTTCTATGATCTAATTGTGGTGTGCACACATATCTTCCTCTTATTGGTTGACAACACTGGATTTTGTTGTGGATATCTTGCAATCATTTGGATCAGCGGAATGCATAGGATCAACTGCTGGCTGTACAGAAAACGATTGAAAGTACATTTCGAGTGATTTCCTTACAAAGAGAACAGGGTGATGTCAATTGGAAATCTACACACATTGACAAACGAACATGAAATTGCAAAAGCAAAGTGTGCCTATGCTAATTAGCATATTTGTAAGTCTGTACAAAATTGAATTTTCCTTGTGTTAGTTTACCTACTTAGACATACCTGAACAATTAAAACGTTTATACACAAACGTGCATACATATATACGAGGGAAGAAAAGCTGTCATTTCAGGACACAGAGAATATTTACGTTCCAGTCTGTGCTTCCCTTGTAATTTAACACATATTTAGGTGCCTTGTTCTGTTTACAGTAGATTCTTTTGTGCATGTGTACATAAATGTCAGAGCGTGTTAAATTCGGTTGCATTTATGTAAACTAGAAGCCATGTAATGTTTCGGCCTAAAACATGCGGCGCGCTAAATTCAGCTTTAAAGGCTATTTCAGCCACGACTGTAATTTTCAAGTGCACGTGGTTAACAGACAACCTTTGTAATCAGTATACTGTAAGCGTTGAAGGTAATCACTGAATATCTGCAAGTAGGCCGACCACAAGTGATTTCACTTTCAATTAAATTGAAATTGATGGCCAGGTAAAACAGTTAAAGCCCTCAATTTTATAAACTAATTAGATAAACGTGAGTTCTTTGTAGGAATTATTATATATATATATATATATATATATATATATAATTGAAATCAATATAACTTATTTAAGTGGCGTGGTGCTTGTTGTATTGTAACTCATCGCGGATAGCTATTTAGTGTATGATTGCTTAAAGAGGCCGGATTTAGAGAACTTTTGTATTCAGCGTCATTACACATGTGGTGCTATTGTAGTATGCTCACGAATTGCATTTACTTGTGCTTAGCCATGACGATAAAATTAAACAATCATTGATTGCGCGAGTGGTGGTAACAGTTCCTTAAGTGAAGTGTGCGAGCTTGCCGTTGTACTCCGATGATCGTTGAAGGACGATATGCTTCGATATGTGTGACAGCCGATAGTTTTTTTATGTTGTTCGACGACTGGTTAAAGACAATGGGATTGTTATTTTAATTTGAGATCGCAAGCCAGGTCCGGCTTATTTAAGATTATGTTCAAAGCTGTTCGTTTATGCTCGACCACTTAATCTTTTTTGGCACTCTCACTTCGCCAAACTTAACATATTTCACTGTTGCAAAAATCTTTGACATCGAAATATTAGTAAAAGCGCAATAGAATAAAATCCGTTTAATTTATTTAAATACTGGGCTAAAGACTATACAAGATATAATCGTGCTAGTACGTGTAGTAGGCTGTAGTTTTGCATTTTCTCAACAGTGAAATAGAATGGGATGGACGATGAAATCAAATACTAGAACTTAATTTAAATCATTTTTGTCACCTATCTCATAGTCAATCTTTGCTTAATAGTTACGACTTTAGTACAAATTATTAAAAAAATTCCGTCTTATCCAGTCCACAAACTTAATTTAAATGATTTTCATCACCACTTTTGTAATCGATGTGTGCTTAATTAGACTTGTTAAATATAAAAGTCTTCGTAAGCAATCATTATTTTTCAAATTAGTAATTACTTTGTGCGAATATATACATATGAAACTATTTCTGTCAAATTATGAAACAAGATTTCAATAAATTTTTATCACCACTTGCCCAGTCAATAACTGTTAAAATAAATCCATGTTGTAATAATCCCAGAATGTTCGTTTATACGTATGATCTTTCAGAAAAAATGGTGTTTTTTTTAAAAAAAAAAGCATAGTCATGCATATCACAAACATTTTCTATAAGCATATTATTAGGCAGCTTAATATTAACATCTCGTTTATGCATTAAATGTGTCCTTAAAAAACAAAAAGAAATTATGTTTAATATAATATTGTTTGTTGCGAAGAGCTAAAATATATGCAAGTATGTATTAGGTGTTGCGAACCTAATAACAAATTAGTTCAGTTGTGACCAGAAGGATAAACCAAAGACAGCATGAACGTAAAGTATAATCTCATGCACATTCGTTTCGTGCTTACTGGCGACTCATCATCGAGCAATTTTATGCGTTCTAATGTTATGTTCCCTGATCAGTATTGTAATATTTTAACTCATTTGTGCATTGGTGACGTACAAATAAAATAATAATAAAAATTAATTTAAAATTATATTTGTATACATTTAATCTTATAAAATTCACAGAAAATTTAACTGAAATTTTGATCGAGCAATTTTATGCGCTCTAATACTACGTTCCCTGATCAGTATTGTAATAATTTAACTCCTTTGTGCATTTTGACGTACAAATAAAATAAGATTAAAAATTAATTTAAAATTATTTTTGTGTACTTTTAATCCTTTAAAAGTCACAGAAAATTTAACTGAAAACTTGATCGAGCAATTTTATGCGTTCTAATACTAAGTTCCGTCATCAGTATTGTAATATTTTAACTCCTTTGTGCGTCTGTGATGTATAAATAAAATTATAAGAAAAATTAATTTAAAATTATTTTTGTATATACTTAATCTTTTAAAACACAGATAATTTAGCTGAAATTTTAAACGGAAAATTTTATGCGTTCTAATACTACGTTCTCTGATCAGTATTGTAACATTTTAACTCCTCTGTGCATCTGTGATGTGTAAATAAAATAATACTAAAAATTAATTTAAAATTATTTTTGTATACTTTTAATCTTTTAAAATTCACAGAAAATTTAACTGAAATTTTGATCGACCAATTTTATGCGTTCTAATACTACGTTTTCTGATCAGTATTGTAATATTTTAATTTTTTTTACATTTGTGACAAATAAATAAAATAATAATAAAAATTAGTTTAAAATCATTTTTGCATAATTTTAATCTTTTAAAATGCACAGAAAATTTGACTAAAATTTTGATCGAGCAATTTTATGCGTTCTAATACTACGTTGCCTGATCAGTATTGTAATATTTCACTTTCTTTGTGCATTGGTGACGTACAAAGAAACGCATGATGAAATGGACAATGTTGTTCGTTTGGGTGCATATACCTGCGTCCTATGTGTCCACTGTGGCATAAATATACTACAAGAAACCATTTACGACAATTAAAAGATGGAGAATTGTTCGTCTGGATTTTTACTGTTCGGTGAGATAGTTTAGGGAATTCGTTTATCTCACGCTTCGCATTGGCATGCGTTGCAGTAGCAGACAAACAAAACGCACATTTCATTAATACTAGACACCCTAATATCAGATTCCATTCAACAAATCACAGGTCAAAATCAAGCACGCACACGTATACAGACACTGTCACGCAACAAAGTAAGCGAATGACAATGATCTGAAGAAACATTGTTCGACCATTTGACTGATCCCATAAGCATGCCAAAGAATCCCAGAAGATAACTATACCGTAATCTTCACTACGCATCCACTTAGTTCACGCATTCACACACACACACACACAAACTAATACACACAAACAGCAGTGCACACACAGAGGTGCGTGCAATATCGCATGCAAGCACTTAAACTTTCATAAAAGAACGCAGAGTCGTACTGCCTTGCGGATACCATAGTTTGCCTTCAAAGTTTCCCTCCTCAGAAGGAATGAAATATCATAAAATGTTATTAGTAAACCAGCAGTATTAAAGTCCTTTTACCTTCGATCTAAACTTCTCTAGCACTCCTGGCAGTTTTATTCGAGTCTGCTGAGCAGGCTCATATCAGCCAGCTAAGGAATTATTCGGAAGTGTTTCCCTTATCGAGGAGTTGTTAGTGCATCGGTTCGCATCCAGCACAGTTGAAGGTATAATCTGACTGTGTCCTGGCATTGACAGATATGTTGTTGAAAATTTGTGTGGTTCTAATTTGTATCGTGCTTTCTGCTCATTTGGGCAGCGGTGAGTCTGTAGTCAATATCGATTTCAATGTTGACATGTTTTATACTTCCTTAAAATATGCTTCTCAGACTAAGTTGAAGTTTGCTCCGTTTTTCGCTAAGCAATATTTTCAGGGAAAATCAACACCAAAATAAATATTTCAAAATTATTATTACTTGTGGAAAATAAATAAAAATCTGCCTATTCTTTTTGCTACGCGCTTGTCGTGGTGAATGTTTTAAATTTACAAGAAATTGTTATTTAAATCAGTTTTTTTAATTTTTTTGATAATTGACTTCAATAATAACGATACACCATTACTTTATTAAACATTAATCTCAAATGTATATTATCGTTTAGGATTTTTAAATAATTCACGAAAAAGAATTAATTGTTTGGCAGAGACAAAAATTAAATCACAGGGTGATAAGCATTGCTTTAAAACGTGAATGAATATATAATTATATTTTGTCTCATACTTAAACTTTATAGTTAGTACAAACTAGTAAAACTAAATTAATTAAACGTCATAACAGTGCGCTTTTCCTGAATTATGCATTTTTCACGCTGTTCTTGCACACACGTTAGTTGAAATAGGACCAGTATATAAACCAAATTAGGCACGAATAAATGTTTTAGCCCAATTGACGCGCGTTTCATTCTTGCTAGCTACGTATTCCTACGAGCCGTTACTTCTTCAAACATCTCACTATATAGTAGTTGAGTATTGTGTAATTTTGTGAAACGGGCTATTACCTTCTAGGAGCCCGTACGCCGCCCGCAAGACGCAATTTAAAATGATTAAATACAATTGTATTTCATCGAAGTGGCTCCCAACTATTTCAATTTGCGCTCTATTTGACTTTAAACAAGAAAATATTGCAAGTGGAATAAATGCAAATAACAGATCAAGTTCAGGAATAATAATAATAATAATAATAATAATAATAATAATAATAATAATAATAATAATAATAATAATAATATTAATAATAATAATGTATACTTTTACAAATTGACATTGTTTCAACTTTTTACATTATCTCTGGTTGTTAAATTTGGATATTCACTAATAATGGATTGTATCTGGCGTCCTTTTGCTCAACATCACTTAATCAACTGTGTGGTGGTCTCACGTGTAGTGCTGTTATTTTCGCCCCCGTAAGCAGTAAGCATGAATCGCATTCGTAACAGCGATTACATAGATTTAATCATACTGAGTTCAGCAAGTCTCCCGGTTGCGATGTAAAGCATTCTTTTTACTAAATTCGTCATTCCCGATAAATAGATGCATAAAGATATCTCTTCGCAAATGTAAATACAGGCACGTTTGTCGATAGTTTATCAAGTTCGGTGAAAGATTTCTATAACATCTGTAATATTTAAGTAGATTATCTTTCTTAATTAGGCGCACTGAAGGTTAGATGTATTTTCAAATCGCTACTCATTCACAGCTTACTGCTAACAAAAAACATAAATTAATAAATAAATGAACATCGTGTGTAGTGCACGATAGAATGGAACGAGAGAAGAGTTGTGGGCTCCGCAGATAAAGCACCCTGGTTCGAGCCCGGTCCGTGACAAAATTTTGGAAAATACTTGATAGGTTTTCAATAAGGACGATAACAGTCTACTGGATAAATTATCTTTGCTAACTCTTACAATATTTAGTTTATATTGAAAAATGTATGTTCTTAATGGGATAGATATTTATATCAAGATTGCAACTTTCATCTAATTAATGTTTATCACTACCCTCGCAATCAACTATTATAATTTAACTGCATCTTCTTTAGTCCTTCATATTATATTAATTAATTTGTTCTCAATATGGTGTAAAATTATTTATATTCTTTTGAAATGCGAGCCTTAAAAAATCATATTACCTTTCCGTGCGCAAAAACAAAAAGAAATTTTATCAGATACAAGAAACACTTTAACAATAATTGATTGCGCGGGTGGTGGTAACAATTCTTTAAATCAAGTTTGCGAGCTTGAAGTTAACACCAATTTAATTGTATTTAACCATTCGTGGAATAACATAGAAAAACTACTGCCAGTAGCAACGCACTGACGCGTTTCGAACTTCCATGATCATTATCTGAGTACGACGGCAAATTGACTAGCGGGGATCAAACCGCATTGCATATATATGAAAAGCAAAATTAGATATGCGGTTCTCACCTCTAGTAGTCTTACATACATTGTACGTGACTGGAAATGTTGGCTGCACAATTTCTAGCAGTCACAGACATTAGCTGTTTGTAGCTTTCGCCACACACATATATATATATGTATATATATATATATATATATATATATATATATATATAGACAATACAATTAAAATATCAGTCACGTACAATGTATGCAAGACTACTAGAGGTGAGAACCGCATATCTAATTTTCTTTCTATATATATGCAATGCGGTAAGATTCCCGTTAATCAGTTTGCAGTCGTACTCTGATGATGATCATGGAAATTCGAAACGCGTCAGTACATGCAGCTAACAGTTATTATGTTATTCGACGTCTGGCTAAACCTGATGGGATTAGTGTTTACTTCAGCTCATAATGAAACAGAGAACAAAGCCTTTTTCTCATGTTCTTCTCAGGTGTCTACAAATGAAAATCTCTTAATATATAAATTGAATGGCAAAACAAGACAGTATCTGATAAAATTTCTCTTTATTTTTGTACTTGAATAGGTTGCTATGAATTATATATATATATATATATATATATATATATATATATATATAATATAGCTAAATTGATACTACATTATTTCGATTACTGATGAAGATATATCATCTATTCATCTAGTAATTTACCAAGAAAAATAACACCATGTATGATTGTCGGATATTCTTAATCATGGGTATAAAAAGTATGCGTGCAATTTTATATACATTAGATCTATTGATTAATTTACCGTTTTCGCGAAGATATCCTTGGTTTATATTATTTTGAAGTATCTTTTCTTCATTAACTATATTTGTCGGTATATAAAATGTGTTTGAAAATTCTGTTCTTCCAATTTGATTTTAATAAAGATTTTAATTTCATAACTGCTTTACAGTTTTAACTTTTTCAAATTGGTTAAGATTGTAATGATATAATAAATTCATCCTTTAGATCAGTGCAAATTATCAAGAATTTCAGATGCTATATTGAATTCCAAATGTATATGACGTTATCTTTCAATTTAACATGGGGGTGGATTTGTGGTTGATCTAGGTTTTCGACTAAAGTTCACTATAATTATCTAAGTGTTTTACAATATTATTTCACTTTGAAAAGTGAAAATATTAGGTCCTCATTTGTTTCGATAAGCTCAAATTTGATTATGTATGCTATAATTTGTATTGTATGTGATTTATTTCGTTTATAAAGTTATTGTCGCGTAACCACTGCTAAATGTTTTAACCAATATAACTGGTTATGGTTTATTTATTGCGTACCTCGTCGCAAAAATTTCATAGAGCTCCAATAGGATATGTCAAATTTAACATAAGCGAAAGGTACAATCTCATTTACACATGAGTTTTGTGCTTAATTGCGACGCATCAGCAGAAGCTGGCAATATACCAAATACCGATTAGATATTTGGTCGAGAAATGTGTAAGAATTTTATCGTATAATCTCCTCTCTTTCTATCTCTCTCTATATATATACATATATATATATATATATATATATATATACATATATATATATATATATATATATATATATATATATATATTGTGTCCCAAATGAGTTAACATCATATGAAGTGTTCGGCAACTTTACTTCAAAGTCAATGCACTATATATAATATATGCAGAACCTGTAAAGTATACCAACACAATAAATTTATAAATGAGCCAAATTTCACCAAAATTTAAAATTCCAGACAAATCTGAACGCATGTTACTCCTGCAAATTCATACATGCTGGCCTTGAAGAATACCACCAAACACACTTCTTGGTAATCATGATCATATTCGATTAAAAATTTAGAATTTATATACTTTAGAAGCGGTAAATCAATATGTATGCATTTGTGTTCTATATTTTGAAGATTTAAATTCATATGAAGTCTTCGGCACTGCGACTTCAAAGTCAATTCGCAATATATAATATTTACCGAGCCTTTAAAGAAGACCAACACAATGTTTTTCAAGATAGGCTAAACTTCACCAAAATTTAGAATTACAAATAATTCTGAACACACGTTACTAAAGCAAATCGACACTCTATGGACTCGATCGGCATCAGTTAATATATATAGTGGTATTAATGACATCATTCTACAGAAGTATAATAGTTATACATAACTTGTTGTAGAGAACTCATATATACAGCAATTATATACTTGATATTGCATATCTGTTAATAGATTAATTCAAGAATGACCTGAAGTACAGGCTAAGATCAATATCAGCAAAGAGTTTAATCTTATGTACACATACGCGACACATTTTGAGAAGCTGTAACTACAGCAAAATTCCGAATATATTTTTATAGATAATATTGAATTTGGCAGGTCTGTATGGTCCTATTTGATATAATTTGTTACTGGGTATGCAATACCTAAGACGCGATTGAATGCATATTATGCCTACGCAACAAATGGTCCAAAAAAGAGTTTTGCACATTTATTTCTAAAGTAGATAAAGTCCAGTCTTCCTTCTAAAAATACTGTTTGTTCATATAAGCCATTGTTAGGATTCAAATACAGCTAAGACATCCACGAATGACAAAATGATGAAGGTTAATTGGCTGTATCATTTATTCCATTTGATTTGTTTAAATAAATGTCGCGTATACTGAATTTTTTCTTCATCTATATTCGTCATTGTTTTAAACTATTTTTCTTTAAACCTAAATTTTTGTTAGTCTGCATTTAGGCTTAGTTACCTATCAAGTGGGACAACAAAGTCCAGATAGGCGTATGATGATTCATTTATATTATAACTATAATGATACGATTATACTTATAATATTGATTTCAATCACTTTCTACGAACAAAAATCATTCGGAGTATTGAATTTTGATAATGGATAATTTAGAAAGGTTACAAAGAGATAGAAGTTTTACTAAGCAATTTCTCATAAACCTTTCTAAGCCGGTGATTTTATGTCAATTGGTGTAATATCGTAAAGCTGCTTCTCCTCGTGGAAACGAGATGAGCCACTCCCTTCAGATTACACTTTTCCACCTTCGTTAACAAATCTTCTTTCACACGATTTGTTTTTTGCCACATTGTTAAATAAGCAATAATTTCAATCTAATTTGTCCGATTTTTCAATTTATTTCTGTATATTTAAGTTTGTTCCGATACTCTAAATTGCAATATCTTCGAAATACATCAACAAGACCTGGATTTAGTAGATATCATAGAAGTTTCTCAATTAGTGCATGGTTTGAGTCTCTTCTAATTAATTAATGAGTTCGATGCAGCTTTATTTGTGTTTCTAACTTCATTTCACCGTCCGATGTAAATACAGGAAAAGGCACATTAAAATTTGCAGAACATTTATGTCGTGGACGTCATAGGCTTTACAACCTTTTACTATAATCCCAACAGAGATACTGTGCTATAGATTTCTTTCGCATATGTTGATGCGAACTGGACATTTTTTCACTCAGATAATTTTCATTTGTAATATTCAAGCTTTGAGATCACCTTCATGAGGTTGATCGGGTGTAATTCTTCATGGAACATTACATTTATCTTAATGGTCTAAATTTGAATAATTTGCATAAGGTTATACTCGAAAAAAACCAATTCGAATCGCAGATATTACTCGCAAAATTTAACTATCAAGTTTCTTATGCAAATCCATGATTTGCTTCCTACATTTTATATATATGCATTTACGCATTTCCAAGGTATGAACAACGTATATGATTAATTGAAATCAAGCTTGCGAGATTTATATAAACACCAATCTTATTATATATATATATATATATATATATATATATATATATATATATATATATATATATACATTTGTCAGTCTAAACTAAGCACAGTATAATTTAGAAAACACAAGTTATCCAGTAGATCGGTTGCTAAGTTATAATATGTTTATTTTGTATGATGTGTTGCGCACCTATTAACAAATTAATTAAAATATAACTAGAAGGATAAACCAAAGACAGCATGAACGGTAAGTATAATCTCTTGCACATTTGTTTCGTGCTTGCTGGCGACTCATCAGTACAATTTCTACTATTTACCCACTATATAATTGAATGAAAATGTGGTAAAATAGGACGGTACAATCTCCCATACTAATGTGTAAACGCGCAGTAGTGAAGCTAATCTCATATAAAGTCTTCGACAATGCGAACCCGAAGACAACTCAATATGTATATTATATATACCAAGCCCGAATTTAGTTTTTCCTTCTGGTCCTATTCGAACCAATTTGTTGCTAATTGCGCATCACCTAATACACAATTGCATATATTTTAGTTCTCCACCACAAACAGTATCTAGCTACAATATGCTTAGTTTACATTGACAAATTACCTGGCCCTTGTTGTACCCATCAAGTTGTTTGCATTCACTTTCTTCAACTTGACCCCGAATATTTCGGTTGCTCCTGTCGGTAGCTTTTCTCAATGGAAAGCAAATCCCACAAACAATTTTTTCATTGAGACTGTTGTTTATTTCAAGATCTCAATTTTGATTCTAATAATTATTATCACCGCCCGCAAACCAATGATCATTTAAATTTATATAATACACTGATTTTAAATGCCTCACAGATTAATTTGAACTTCAGTTTTCCTGGTAATGCAAGGTAACCTGCTTTTAAGCAAACAAAATTTTAAAAATGAATATTTTTGGTTGTTTATTTAATTTTGTGCATTTCTGCCCATTTTCCTTCATCTCGTAATTTGTTTTGATGTAATTGTGTCAACTAAGATAAAGCACAAAATACCAGTTCACATAGAAACAAACATTTTGTTCTTTCGTCACAGATATATAGGTAATACAATTAAACAATCATTGATTGCCCAGATGGTGGTAACAATTCTTTAAATCAAGTTTGCGAGCCTGAAAAAATCCCAAATTTCCATTGCTTTTAACCTGTCGTCGAACAATACAGCAAAACAACCGTCAGTCACAGGTACTGAAGCGTTTCGACGTTCCATGGTCCTCAACAGACTACGACGGAAAACTAGCATTTTGTTGGCAACTATTTTATCGTTTTACATGCCTTTTGTTACAATGATTAATATTATATTTTTTTATTTTTCAAACAGGAGAACCGGTTCGAAGAAGTAAGCGGCAAGCCCAGGTAACTGCATTGATTTAAAATTAGCATATTTTAATTTATGCTCCGTTGTATAATATTTATTTTCCATATGAATAAAATAGTAATTTAACCATTGGTAAGAAGGAAGAAATGTTGCGTGTGAAAAAACACTTCTATTCAATTTTACGCCTAATTAGCTCAATATCCCCCTCAGTTTGTGCAAACTTTTTATGAAAAAATTGGACAATTATGACGGTGAATTAGTCAAAAGACAAGAATAAATGCTATAAGTTATGAAAACTTCTAAATTTCAAGTTAGGTTGTTCGTTACAGTCATACAAATTTTGGAAATTAGGTGTGAACCATTATAATTTATTTCCGCACTTTTTTCTTTGCATATATGGTGGTAGCTTAAATTTGACTTTAAACTCTCCGTTTAGAGAGAAATTGGCAAATTCCATTTTATAGGCACATTTATATTTTAAACTGAAGGTTAAAAACGTGTAAATACTTATTTATCCCTCCCGAAATAATTGAAAGACACACAATTTAATGCATCGAAACCCTAATTTTTTAGTAATTTAAACAAATGAAAATTGCAGGCCCTCATTTGTAAGCAATTAACATTTTCCAATTATGTGTCATAAATATGTTTATGGTTATTAATAGTTTATCTACAAGATACAATCCCATGCTAAAATGCGTTGATTTTCTATCGAGTATAACTCATGTACACATTTTATAAGTCTCCTATTACCGACGTGTCATAGGTAAACGCCTAAAATTTAATGCTACCTGTAACAGATATTGATGACCATAATTGGTCTAAAATAGTCCTAAGTATCATTTTTTAACATATTACTGACAAAGAATGTTCTACACAAAGAAAAATAGATCAGTTTGAATGAGATTGGTTAATTTATTTAATAACTGTGTTAACATTATGTCTTGTTGGTTATCGTGAGCCCCAATCATAGGTCCAGTAAATAAGTATTTCAAATTTAACGCCTGGTGATTTATAGGACCAAGGGAGCGTTAGTTTTCCTTAATAGCAAACCAAGGGTTTCAACTATACAAGTATGTATTAGGTGTTGCAAACCTAGTAACAAATTAGTTCAGTTGTGACCAGAAGGATAAACCAAAGGCACCATGAACGGAAAGTATAATCTCATGCACATTCGTTTCGTGCTTACTGGCGACTCATCAGTATGAGCCCGTATTACGCCCTTTAACCACTATATATTTTGGTCAAGAATGTGGGATAATAGGACGGTACAATCTCCTAGACGAATGTGTAAACCTACAATAATGAAGCTAACATCGTATAGTCTACGACAATGCGACTTCAACGCTAACTCACACTATATAATATATATACCGAGTCTGTAAAGGATACTAACACTATGGCTATTGTGTTAGTAAACGATACCAACATTATTGTACCGAAAAGGTACATGGTACTAACACTATGGCTTCCGAGTCGGAACATGATACCAATATGATTGATATAAATTTATGCTATAGTTCACCGAAATTGAGAATTACAACAATTTCTGAACACCTGTTACTCCAGTTAAACCATACACTCTGGCCTTGATCGATATCAGTTATCACATTTCGCGGTAAGCATGACATCATTCAATTCAATATATTACAGTTAAATACTGTTTGTTGCGAAGAACTAATATATATGCAAGTATGTATTGCGAACCTAGTAACAAATTAGTTCAGTTGTGACCAGAAGGATAAACCAAAGGCAGCATGATCGGAAAGTATAATCTCATGCACATTCGTTTCGTGCTTACTGGCGACTCATCAGTAGGAGCCGGTATTACGCCCTTTAACCACTATATATTTTGGTCAAGAATGTGGGATAATAGGATGGTACAATCTCCTACCGACGTGTCGATTCTTGGTTTCTCTAGCCATAGGTAAACGCCCAAAATTTAATGCTACCTGTAATAGATATTGAAGACCATAATTGGTCTAAAATAGTCCTTAGTTTCATTTTTAACATATTAATGACAAATAATGTTCTACACAAAGATAAATTGATCTGTTTGAATGAGATTGGTTAATTTATTTAATAACTGTGTTAACATTATGTCTTGTTGTTTATTGTGAGCCCCAATGATAGGTCCAGTAAATAAGTATTTAAAATTTAACGCCTGATGATTTATAGGACCAAGGGAGCGTTAGTTTTCCTTAATAGAAAACCAAGGGTTTCAACTATATTTGTTATATTTTCTGGGTTGTAAAGAAGGAAAATATATTCTTTTATGTATTATCTAGCATGAACAAAGTGTGTAGTTTCCTGTAAGCCCGAGTTCCAGTCCCAATGGCGACTAGTCAAAGGAAGAACGAACTTTGCCCAAAACCTCATTTTTATGAAGTCAGAAAATATTGAACAGCCTCATATTAAAAACTTCTAAAATCATTCAATCATTCCATAGTTCCTGAACAAATATATAGTAGTCCTGTAACCTAGTTTCTACACCCACTCATGAGTCGCCAATGAACAAGAAATTCGTGTACACGCGAGATTATACCTCTTGTTCATGCTGACTTTTGCATATCAATCTGGATTATTGTGAATTAACTTTTCATCGTGTCCGAAATATCAAATGTATAATTTCGTATATATTAGCTCTCGACAATTAGAATGTATAATTAGGTTATGTTTCATTGAGTAATTTCATGAGTAAACACATAAATTCCTCGAGTATAAATCGATAAAACCAAATAGGCATTGCGTCTAGCAATTGGTATTGTGAGATAGAATTCTCATATTTAATCTACGATTTTGTTACTCTTTTCGCAATTAACTGTTTTCTGTTTAACCCGTTCTTGTGTTAATTTCCTCTCTAAGCGACATCAAGACACCGATCATTTGTATAAGTTTCTATCTGTGCTTTATTAAAAATTATTGATAGCGCTATCAAGTGTTAATGGGCTATGTAATATTAAAGTTTTCATTAGACATATACTTTGTTCAATAATCGGTGACTAACTTAAAAATTATTTAATGTAATTTAATGAAGTGAGTGATTTGTCTGGCATATTTCAGCAAGTTATTTGTCCCGCCTTCTTTAGTCCTTTTCTGTCCATTACACTAAATACGAAAGAGAAAGTGATATTTCAATTTCTGCTTACCTCTAGCCGATTCTTTCAATAAAGTCTGCTGGATTGATATAAACACTAATTCCGTTGTGTTTAACCAGTCGCCTAAAAAAGAAACACTATCATCAGTCACACGTAACTACCACGATCATCATCAGAGCACGACGGTAAACTGATTGGCGAGGAAGCAACCGCAATGCATATATATATATATATATATATAAGGAAGGCAAATCTAGATATGCAGCTCTGATCCTTAGTTGTCTCGCATATGTCCAATTTTCTCACGTTCCTCAATACAAATATAAATGGGTATAGGGCGTGATACCGGCTCCTACTGATGAGTCGTCACTAAACACAAAAAAATGTGCACATGAGATTATACTTTCCGTTCATGCTGAGTTTGGTTTATCCTTCATTTGTTCTATTTGAATTTATACTTTACTAGGGGCGCAACACCTAGTAGACAAAAGGTAGGGATCTTGTTTCAAACTAAATGATGTGCATGCAAATACACATGGAAAATTTGAGAAATTGAGTGTACATTAACAAAGATACTTTGTGGTGCAAAATTAGAGAGATGAACAATTTGTGAATGATTTGGTCATTACCTGACTCCTTGTTTTGCGAAAGAAGGCTTTCTCGCCAATCGTCCAAATTGTGTCATCTTATGCTTTAGGGCCATCTTAAAAGCCTCTCTATGAACGGTAAGTTCCTTGAAGAAAGGAATCTGACGATAAGTTCCTCAACCGTAACAGAATTTTCAGCAAATGAGTGTGCGTCAAGTCTATGCGTGTGCATGTGTTTATCGCGGGACAGAATTCAGTTATAAACAATTGCATGCACTTATAGGCTCATCAAATTAAATTAACATGATCTCGTAACAATTACTGACAATCCGCCAGATTGGTGCGAGCCATGTATATGTATGTGGGTTCGTTTACACTGTGAAATATTCAGTTAAATATAATTACATTCACGTGTACGCTCATCCAAGTAAATCACAGTGTTTAATGTCAATTCCTCTTTGCACACGTCAGTCTAATATCTTTAAATCAAGTTTGCGAACTTGAAGTAAACACCAATCCCATTGTATTGAATCAGTCGTCGAACAACATAGCAAAACTACCGCTAGTCGCAACGCACTGACGCGTTTCGACCTTCCATGATCATCATCAGAGTACCACGGCAAACTAATTAGCGAGGATCAAACCGCATTGCATATATTCGGTAAGCATAATTAGATATGAGGCTCTCACTTCTAGTAGTTTTGCACACATTGAACTCGACTTGAAATGTCGGCTGCACAATTTCTATGCAGTCACGAACATTAACGGTTTGCAGCTTTCGCCACAGATATATATATATATAGGCAATACTTTTAAAAAATAATTGATTGCGCGGGTGGTGGTAACAATTCTTTAAATCAAGTTTGCGAGCTTCAAGTAAACACCAACCCCATTGTATTTAACCAGACTAACACCTTTATACTAACTATGTTAAAAGAATTATTTACGAGTGACCAGCCTGATAAAGAAGGACGCGAGATAAGGAAAATAAACCAGTCGCAAAATCCTGTCAGAATAATTACATAATAATTCGTAAAATAAAACATCGAAAATTACCTACTGAAATAATGATCATATTAATATTGTAAATCAAAAGTGACATCTAACGCGAAGGTTCATTAATAAGTATTACACACTTTAAGGGACATATGTTAATAGGCACAAGTAATAAAGGCTGAATTTATAAGACAATCCTTAAATTTGTTAAGAGATCTTTAACTATATTAAACCCGACACCTGTAAGTTAATATTAATCTATCATTCTTGCTCTTATACTTCTGTGAATTTGAGATTTTTAATTCTGGCAATCTACGCTTAATTCTATTTGTTAGATTAGTGTTCCAAAGCGAGTATGGTGATATTTCTGCCGCTGCGCCACTCATTCTTTTATCGCTTAATTTAATTTCATTGACTCCATCTTCAATCTTATTTATCTATTACAGTCACATATTGATACATGTCGACAAACATCCCAGTTAATTGTATGTCCCTCTTTTACTATATATCATGTTGATTCTGATCTTTTAACACGTCTATATTGACACTCTTCTTATATTACCCTCGTCTCGCATTAATGAAGCGCATAGTTTAATTTATTTACTATAATGTTGGTAACGGGTATTGACACAATAGCCATAGTGTTTCTATCGCACAGATTCGGTATATATATATATATATATATATATATATATATTAATGGAATGAGTTAGCGTTTGTATCGCATCTGTCGAGACTTTATATTATGTTAGCTTCACTACTGCAGGTGTATATATTCGTCTAGGAGATTGTACCGTCCTATTTTCCCACATTCTTCACCCAAATATATAGTGGGTGGAGGGCGTAATACCGGCTCCTACTGATGAGTCGCCAGTACGCACAAAACGAATGTGCACGAGATTAAACATTCCATTCATGTTATCTTTGGTTTATCCCTCTTGTCATAATTGAACTTATTTGTTACTAGGTGTGCAATACCTAATACATAATTGCACATATATTAATTCTCAGTCACACACAGTATCGGGTTTAGAATTTAGAATTAGCACACTTCCAGTTATGATAACATATATACATATGACACTCATCATTGTTTCTTTTTTTCAATTGAATTAGATATCCATGATCATGGAATATTTACCGGATTCTAACTAATTGAATCTTCTTAGTTTTATGTCTTGTGAAAGAAGCAATAAGATAAAGTCGGCAGCATGAGAAAAAGATACAATCATTTTTTTAAATCCATTACTTTGCCCACTTAACTCTCAAAATAATGATATGATGCGAGGATAGCAAGAATCGGTGTCGAAAACCTGTTCAAGTAAAAGAGTAAGAACGATAAATTAAGATTAACATACAAGTGTCTGAAGAAAGCTAACCAACCATTAATTGAATTTCGCAGTATTCCTTAATACCACAGTTTTTCTTTTTATCCTATTCTACATATTAATTTATAACCCAAAAAGTGTGTAACACATATTAACTAAAATTGTTAAATTAAATTTCAATTTTTTACAATATTACTTAGATCTTTATTTCAGAAGGTAATTTTGGACATTTCGATTCTGACCCTCATCTATTTTAAATTCTTATCTAAGTTCAGCTTATTAATTTGTAAATTCTGTATTATTTACGCTGACAAGTTTTTTAGACCGGTGATTCGTAATATTTTACCCCTTCCACCTAAGAAAACTCACACGAAAATATTTCATTTAACAAAGCCAGAGCAAAGATATTGGTCCAAAACGTAAAATAGTGTGTACTTGTAGTTTTGCTTAGATATGCGTAGACTAGACATGTAACAATATTTAACTGATTATTCAACAGATCAATTCAAACACACACACACACACACATATATATATATATATATATATATATATATATATATATATATATATATATATATATATATATATATATATATATATGGCGTACACTTCCTCTAGTGAATCGTCATTATTTCGATGATTGTTTACGTGCAGATAATTAAACGATAATTAAACTAAACAAAAATTCTAAATTGTTTGCATATTGTATTTTTGTTTCTGGCCTGGGCATTAATCACAATATATAGAATAAGGCGTGCTTTATTATTAAACGATCATAATTTGCGCGTCAGTGAAAAATATGATTTAAATCAAGGTTGCGTTTTTGATAGAAACATAAATCTCATTTTATATACATTTGTCTCTATAAACTAAGTGTATCATGTAAATAATTCAATGCATTCAGTAGACCGGTTTCATCATCATTGTGTAATTTTGAAGTATTCTCAACATTTTTCAATAGAACTTGAAGTATTCTCAATATGGATAAAACCGGTCCACTGGATGGATTTTCTTTTCTACATTATAATATACCTAGTTTATTCTAAAAAAAAATATATAATTGGATTTGTTTTTTATTAGCTTCTTTCTACGACTTCTGATGAATTTGTGAACCCAAGCAAGGTTCCCTGAATTATTTTTGTATAAATGAATGTGGCTAGTTTTGACTGTCATTTTCCCCAAGCATGACTCGTGGAAATACATAATACCACATAAGCGAACCAACCTATAGTTTTTTTAAAACTGCCGAAGATATTAATAAGCAGCACTATTTTGAAAAATCATAAAGTGGTCATGACTGCTTTGATTACGTTAAGCGTTATTTTTTATTGATTTTAATTTTAAATTGCTTTAACTAACTAGTGAACACTGAATATATATTTGCATAGAATTAAAAGAGTATTATTTAACGAACTTACAATGTCAAAAGAAAGGAAAAAGGCCTAATTTGTTTTTAAACAAATGTATTATCTATCAAAATAATTAATTTCTATCAACGCTCATCATCCAATTAACCACTAACTATAAAGATCCACTTCGCGACTTATTATTCTGTATTCATAAATGTTAAATAATTTGCTTCTTTGACAATATTCCCCAACCTTGCATAATTTGCAGTCAAAATATACATTAAGTATGCACACAAAATACTTATGCAAAGACAAAATTTAGCTAAACATGTAACCATTTTTGGTGACTTCAAATATCTGTTATTAGTAAGCATATTTATCTGTTTATTTTGTTTGATGACAGCCTGGAACACCATTTGACAATGCTATCTATCTGCGAGGCATACAAGGGTCTCCAGGAGATCGTGGTATTCGTGGACCTCCCGGTCAAGATGGAGCTCCAGGGGCACAAGGACCACCAGGAAGGCCGGGAGATCCCGGACTCTTAGGACCAAAAGGGAAGACAGGAGAACCCGGGCCTTCAGGTTTGAACGGTCGACCAGGAGAAACTGGTGATATTGGTTCTATTGGATTGATGGGCCCAAGAGGTCCACAAGGCCCGCCTGGATCAGCAGGTCCTCAGGGTTATAAAGGGCCAACAGGAAGGAAAGGTGAGCAAGGTGACACTGGACTTCCAGGAAAAGACGGAGTCAGAGTAAGTTTTCGTAATAAATATCAATAACTTATTCCTCATTTTATATTAAAATAAAGCAAATGCAATTTCAATTTGTTTTTCCCTGCTAGTGCTTTTTCCTTTTATCGATTTACGATCCTTTAAACTTTCGCTTGGTAGGCTAACTCTGGCACTCATTAAAGCTATACAATAAATGAGACTATAATGTAGGTTATATATAATTCTGCGACGTCGGCTAAGCTATATTTACATTTCTGCTTTGAAAATCAGTTTATTCATAAGGATGTTCTTGCTATTTAATAAATTTCATAAAGTAGGCGAAAGCCGGCAACTACATGTTAGGAAAAGACCGTCATTTACATGTGTGCATAAAGTATATATATATATATATATATATATATATATATATATATATATATATATACAAAGTCACTATTTAAAAACATTCCCTATTTAAAGTTCATAAGAGTGTATTTGAAACTGACTTTCTCCTTAATGGCCTGTAGTAACCACTTATCGCTCAGGTGTTAAGAATTGTCACACTGAATACCATATAAAGATTTTATTTTCACGCTTTACTATAAAATTTTGAAGGAAAAGTTCCTTACGTTAAAGCCTGGCGCTGTTCCCACAAATTCTGTTAAGATCAAATACCCTGTTTTTCGTTGGTCCGTGGATTTTTCTTCGAATATGGCTAACCCTCAGGAACTTAACTCACTTCGATTTTTGTCGTGCCATTTGTATTTATTGAAGTATCAGAATAACGTTTTGTTAAAAGATATTTTGTTTCCTTGAACATTGCAGTCACTATGTTATTTGCGTTTAAGTATTTAAACAATCCGACGGAGAATCGTTTAATGTATGATTGCCTTAATGATGCGCTTAAATGAATGCATTCTCTTTTAATATCTACCGATCTTTATATTTATTTTTTGAAATGCGAGCTTTAATAAAATTCATTGTACCCTTCCAGTTTTTTTTTGTTTTTGCGCACAGGAAGAGTACAATGAACTTTATATATGTGTTTAATTACTTCGGGAAACAGTCGAGTATAGATATTCCTCTGAATATAAAGCTCAGTTGTGTCGAAAAGCTTTCTACTCAGTTTGTTAATGACAACAATTTTTAATCTTCTCGTGTCATAATATTTCTCAAAAATTAAACAATATATTGTAAGCTATATAGGTGAACGGCAGATTATGGACATGCGTCACCTGCAGTTTAAACTCTATATTCGACCATTCCCTTTCTGGTTTTGAATATATTAGGCTATAATTTGATAAACCTCAACGATTAATGAATAGTTAACTCGTTTATGTTATCGCATTTGAAAAACAGCTAAAAGGCAAAATTTGGTGAATAAAAGTACGAAAATTCAATAATATGGTATACAATTCCAGACGATAGCTTACTGTTCGATTTGACGCCGACATTAAATAGGGCTACTAACACATTCGACAACCCGTTTCTGCACGTTTTTAAGTACCTGGGGGAAGCTAAAGACATGAATTCAAAACAGCCTATAACGTTTATATAATTAAACCAACATTGGTTGCGTGGGTGGTGATAACAATTATTATAATCAAAGTTGCGGTCTTGACATAAACACCTGACCCATTAATTACTTACATATGTCAGTATAAACTCAGAATTGTATAGTGTAGAAAAGGTAATTCATCCAGTAGACCGGTTTCGTCCTTATTGGGAACTTATAATTTACTGGCCAGAATTTGCTGCGGACAGGACTCGAGCCTGGGCACGTATGCTTCGGATTCTGGTGCTCTAACCACTGAGCCATCCTGCCGCACACTACACTACACACAATTTGCAGTTATATACTAACTAATGTAACTTGGTTAGTCTATTTTTTCTTTAGGTGTTGCTCATCCGGCAACCATTTAGACCAGATTCCGAAGCAGACGTGCCCAGGTTCGACTCCTTTCCGCGGCAAATTCTGGCCAGTACATGATGAGTTCCCAATAA
>JAQBSW010006335.1:0-49405 GCA_029291075.1 Eudiplozoon nipponicum | reverse complement strand
CACACACACAAGTGACACACGTATAACCATTGAAAGGTCAGTCTGGGGTATATAAATATTATGACTAGAGGAAATAACGCGCTTGCTTCATTTGTTTCGTGAAATGCATCTGATGAAGATCTTCGGTAATAAAGATCGAAATATCATAGAAAAAGAAAATTACTGGAACAATGAAAGCTGCGTTAGTCAAAACGCAGATCAGGTAATAAACGAACGATACTCCATGAAATTTATCTGCGACTAAAATCCTGATGTACAATTTTTACGACTCAAATTATCCATCGGAGATACTTTGGCAGCCTGGCGAGCATGACTTGCAAGTGATGCTTCAATCAATGACTACACCAACACAAGCTATAACCCTTAAGTAAATGCAGTGATGACTCAGTCAACAGCCGAAAAAACAGGCAATCTCAATAATTTGAATAATTCTTTAAATCAAGTTTGCGAGGTTGAAGTAAACACCAATCCCATTGTATTTAACCAGCCGCCTAACAACATAGCAAAACTACCATGAGACACAGGTACTCGTTGTTCGCCGACTGGTTCAGTACAATGGAATTGGTGTTTACTTCAAGCTCGCAAACTTGATTTAAAGAACTTTTACCACCATCCGCCTAAACATTGATTGTTTATTTTGGATAATATCGGTTCACTCAGCTGTCCAAACAGTGACTCCAGTCAGATATTCCATAACTCAACAGCATTAAGTGGAACTGAAGATATGCAAGACATCTAAAAAGTATAAGACCTCCGTTTAAGTACAATTGTCTACCAAGCAGGCTTCGAGCCTAGAACCATCAGTACACGTGCACGTCTCGGGTTTACATTACTGTGTTGTGGGCTGTTAAAACATTTTGTAGTATAATACGATACAACAATGCAATCATTCTCAGCAGCACTTTCTCAGATTTGGCAGCCATTTGGTTCAAATAGCGAGACAATAGAATATTTTGCTAGTCTATGTGCAGCTTTAATATAGGAATTGGGAAATCACGCTCTGAAGGTTCATATATTTGATATAATGGAGATAATACATGGAAATCACGTGTGATATTACAAAATGCTTCAAGAGTTCATGACACAAGAAATGTCATTGTACACAGTAAATTTTTCATTGCTACCTGTGGAATTAAATTGAATGCATCATGCTGATCAGCAGCAGGTCTGATAGGATAGTCGTCATTAACGTAGGCCGCTTTTCGCGTCTACGTTCGAGTGACACTCACCCATTGTTGAATTAAGATGGCTGACTCGCATCTTCTTTAAATCAAGTTTGCGAGCTTGAAGTAAACACGAATCCCATTGTGTTTAACCAGTCGCCGAACAACATTACAAAACTACCGCCAGCCGCAACGCACTTGTCATAATAAAATATCGGTGCGCTTAAAAAATGTGCAATAAAACCGCCGTCACTAAGTTTTCGTCTCACTCGATTCCTCGTAGTATGTAGACCGCATCATCTCCTCAGTAGCAACTGACTATAAAACAGATATGTTCTGCTATTACCTTCGATCACGTTCTATCTGCAAATATTAGTTTGCAAAGCCGATTTTCCTCGACTCCATTGAGCTACTGCCATGCGACTTCTTCTAGAAATCTATGAAGCAATGTTTCCGAGCTGCAGATTTCGATAAATATTTGCTAGCTGTACAACAACCGAATAATAGTAGATTGTTTTGTCCTATTTAAGTCATACATCTTTTCATGTGTTGTTTTAAAACGAGGTCTGCTTGAAATTTATTTATCATCAAATGACCTGCTTTTAATTTAGGCTGAAGGCACTATACTTCTGTTCCGCTGATAAACCAATTCTTAAGTTTCATATTTCGATTTACATTTCTCTAACTGTAGCACTGCTCTAATAGGTACTACTATAGGGCAAATTTATTCGTCATGGCTTCATAGTACACGTTAATATAATTTTATATAGATACTTTGATTATGACACACCTATCGGCAGAAATTTGGAAATGTGTTGGTAAGTCATGGGCGACGTTTTGACACTATTCGCTATTGTCATTTCTGTACGTGTAGTAATTGATTATTACCTGATCTGCAGTTTGACTAACGCACCTTTTATTGTTCCAGTAATTTTCTTTTATCAAGATATTTCGGCCCATCTTACCGTAGGCCTTCATCAGTTGCATCCCACGAAACAAATGAAGTAAGTGTTTTATTTCCTCTAGTCATAATATTTATATACCTCAGACTGATCTTTCATTAAATATTCGCGTGTCACATGTGTGTGTGTGTGCATTTTTCATAACCGTTGTTTTCATCTAACTAATTTAGACCAGAGTGGCTGAATAATAATTTATCAATTGCATGCAATAACTATTCGTTTTTACACACTCAATGTAAATGACGTAACTGAGATGGGGAGACCCATAATTCAGAAACACTCGTCATAAAAACATGCCATGAGTGATAAAACCAGAAGTCCGAACGACTAATGCACGTGTTAAATTACAATTCAAACCACTAGGTTGTACTCAAGATAGATAAGTTAATAACAGTTAATGGAGCACGCCAAGCATGTGCATGTGTATGTGTATGCATAACTATTTTGATACACATGTACGTACATCTAAATGAAACTGCAGTCATTAGACATTAATTTACCCTTCGCACGCGTCAGACAAATTATTACTTATAAATATTGTATTATTAGAATATTTCCAATGGGTATTGTAGGGGTGTAAAACGGAAAATTTGGGTTGAAATCAGTAATTGTTTTAAAATCAAATGAATAGTTAGAGATGAAATTTTGAAGACTTTATTCATAATAATTGTTTTTTCATTTCTTGAATAAAAGCCCACTAATCAGTCAATCTTATTCTGATGTTCTTAATCTTTTATTGGAGCTAGCTTCAGTTACCAATTCATGCAATCGCCTTTTCCTTTCATTAGCTAGTGCAGTATTCCAAATCGGGCCTAAACATTTTTCAACAGCTGTTTCATTCATAATATTATCTCTAGATTTAATTTCTATAGATTCCCTAATCAATCTCGTCACCCTGTTACGACTACATATTGCTATGCATTTGCATTCCTCCCAGTCGATAGTATGCCCAGTCTCCACTACATGACGAGCAAGATCTGATTTAGCAATATGTCCATACTTACACGCAGTTTTATGTTCACCTCCTCTTACTTTGATTGGACGCATGGTCTCACCAACATACTTGAGACTACAATCATTGCATGGGATTTCATACACTCCTGAAGTGTCTAAGGGTTCAATCTTTTCTTCTTGGTTAGGGAGTATAGTGCCTAGTGTAAGGGGCTGTTTTAAAACGGTCCTTATATTGTATTTTAAAGCTAATGATTTCAATTTCCTACTTAATATAGTCCGGTAATACCATGACCTTCCGCTCTTCCTTCTCCTTATTCGCTTCTATGTATCTCAATCTAGGATTCAATTTCTTCACCATGTCCCTCATTGTTGTATCTATTAAATGAGGAGGGTAACCATTAGTCTTGAATATATCGCGTAGTCTGTCTAATTCTAACTTCCTATGCTTTATATCTGTTTACCTGAGGATTCTTAATGTTAATGACTTTAAGATATCGACTTTCATACGATACGGGTGATTGGACTTGAAATTAAAGAGGATTCCTGAATAAGTATCCTTCCTATAAATATTTCTTCCCAATTTCAGACCATTTCTAATTAATTTGACATCTAAAAATGGTAATTCACCTGACGATTCCCTTTCTAAGGTAAATTGTAGTTCGCTCATTCGATTAGCTAAATTTAAGAAATGTACCAATTCATTGTCACCATGGTTCCAGATCAGTAATATATCATCCAAGAAACGTAGGTACAATTTTGGTTTCAATGGAGTCTTATCCAACAGATTATTCTCCAAATAATGCATAAAGATATTGGCTATTGGGACCGACAAAGGTTGTCCCATTGGAACGCCTCTAATTGATTAATCATTTTGTTTTTTATTCATGGTTACAAAATTGCAAATTAATTTCATTGACAATAGCAAGTTTGCATTGGACAGAACATGAACATCCTATCAATGATAAAATATAATATTATCATTGCTATAATATTAGTGTCGGAAAAATGATTTCTGCCTTATTCAGGTTTCACCGCTTCTAAAATATACCACAGTCATTTGTGTCTTAAGCATTTTTAATCTACTGGATTTACTTTAAGCTAAGCAACCCCATATATATATATATATATACTTTATTTTAATTGCCTTCAAATATTACACAGTATGTTTCTAATTAGGAAGAAAAAACACATTAATAACAAAGTGGATAATTTCCATTTATATGGGTGCTAGAAAATCCGATTTGGCTTTACTTCCATTTCTTGTTTGGGCTGATTAGTAAGTATATATGCGTTTGTGTATGTGCGTGTGCCTGTTTGCATGTAAACTGATGTCTGAGATCTGGTCACTCTTGTATTGATAGCTTGAGAATTGATCAACTGTTCGTATGGTGGTTGGTACGTGTACGAATTTTATCTTTCCAAATGTAGTCTTTCGTTTCCTATTGTTCCGTATTTTTATTTTTCACTTGGTAACAGTGCAGGTGCGGATTGCAGTGTTGAACGCTCATGTTGTTTCGACATTTCTGTGTCCGAATGTGCAGTTACTTTTTCTCACTTCAGTTTGTTGCCAATTCGATCGATTGTTTGTTGAGTCTGATCGAGGGGGTATATGATCTTGCCTGGATGCCAGTAAATTGTTGGATTGTGTGATTAGGGCCCGTTGATTATAATATCATGTTGATGAAAATTTGAATATTAAGGTCAGGTGCTTGTTGTTTAATACAAAGGGTTTCATAAATATATAATCATTTTTCTGATTTTGCTTTATGTAGAATTGAGAAATTGGGCAAATTGACTGGATGCCTCGTTTCCAATATATGATCGGAAATAGCTGATTTTCCTGACGGTGCCAAGCCTTTGTTAATCTATTTCAGCAGTAAATGTTGCTGGATTCTGTTAACCAATTGCTTATTGGTACGTCAAATATAAGTGATACCGAACATACATGAGCATTTGTAGACTATGAATGATTTGGAGAAAATTGGCAATTTACCTTTGGCATCCAACCTCATGATTCTCTGTGTACTAAATGTCATATTAACTTTAACACTGGGAAAATTCTCCTTAGTTATTCTATTTAGCCACCGTACAATTATTGAGGCTGGTACGTCGCCTCTAAATGATAAGTTTAGGAAAACCTGCTTGACGGTATCCTCTCTAGTGCGAATCTGCAGTAGTCTGATGTTGACATCAACGAGCCGCTCTGCGTAGTTATTCATTGGCAAAATTTTCCTCCAGTATCCCAGTTTATTCTCGATCTTGTGTTCAGAGCATATCTTCCTGATTCTGTTCGCCAGGTTGTTTACTAAGTTTCTTTTGTGGGATTTTGGCACACTGCTGTTGTAGTGAATGTATTGCCCGGTGAAAGTGGATTTTCTATATATGGCCAATGTCAAATCCCCATTTTCTTCTCGAGTGAGTTTGATGTCAAGGAAGGGAAAACTGTCGTCTTTCTCTACCTCGAGAGTGAATTTGATGTCTGGATTGGCTCCATTTGCTTGTTTGAGGATTTCAGATGTGTCTGCTGCTTTTGGGATGAATAACAATATACTATCTACATACCTTCTGTAGAGTGCGCACTAGTCAATTATACACTTTAGGCTCATTTTTTAAGATGATACATATATTCATCTGCCAGGAGTGGTGCAATGCAGCCTCCCATAGCTACACCGTTAATCTGACGGAAGTATTCCACTTCAAATGTAAATTGCACGTTTGTGTACACGCTAATATTTCTCCGATATCATTGGTGTCTATAGGAAAAGCGAATTTTTTTTATTCTAGAAATAAATGGTCATTATCCACTCTTCCGTCCTAATTATATATATATATATATATATATATATATATATATATATATATATATATATATATTATATGGGTGGTGGAATTGACTGGCTACTTATTTTCAGTTTGTTGATTAGTGTGTATGCGTTTGTGTCTGTGTGAGTGCCTGATTACATGTAAAGGGTCCTTCTCACAAACAGGCACACACAGACACAATCGAATACACACTAATCTGCCAGAACAAAAAATAGAAGGAAAACCGAGTAAAATTTGTTGCCACCCGCATAATCAACTGAAAACCCAGAATATATATAAATGAAATATATGTTTTATTACATTCGATAACACACATAAAAACGAATTGAAGCGTTTCTAACTTTCATGACAAGATTAAGCGCATACGTTGTACTTCACTAGAAATCTCATCTGCGAAATTACAAGGCACTAACAAACATTAACTTTCTTCAGCTTTCGCCATTTCTATATATATATATATATATATATATAATTGATTTCGCGGGTGGTGAAATTTTTTTTAAATTCATGTTTACGAAATTTAAATGAACACCAATTCCATTGAATTTCACCAATTGCAAATCTAGCATCAGTCAACAGACTACAACGGCATCTGACTGGCAAAGATAAAGCTGCAACGCATATACAACTCATGGAAAACCAGATTTTCGACCCACACTCCTAGTAGACTTGCAAACTACGTAATTGACTTGAAAAGTTGTATGCACAATACCTGTTCAGTCACGAAAATTAAACAAGCATTGCTTGTGCTGGTCAGTCACATGTACTGTCGCGTCTTTACATTTCATAATCATCATCATAACACGATATCATAGCGAGGACAAACCGCGATTCTTACACAAGGTAGGAAATTTCGGATATGTGGCCCTCACGCCTAGATGACTTTCAAACATCGTTATTGACTGGAAATTGCGGAAGCACAATAACTGTGCTGTTACTTATATGCAATATATCAGTTTTCGCGACACATAAATAATTTATACATTTAAACAATCCATGATTGCTTTTGTTGAAGTAAAGAATTTTAGTATCAACCCATGCAATAAATTATTTTTTAATTGTATAAAGTTGATTTTACCTGAGTGCATAAAAATTATGCGATGTATTCAAAGCTACTAGAGTTAAGAGCCGCATATCAGATTCTCTATGACATACATCGACATTGCGGTTCGATTCCAGTTAAACAGATTGTCCTCAAGCTCGGTTGATCATGAAAGATCAAAACGCATCAATACGTGACCGATGCTTGATTTTGTTATGTTGTGCAACTGGATACGTATAGTTGGAATGATGTTTATCTCTGGCCCGCAAATTTGATTAAAAAGGAAGATACATTTTCTATCTTAATGATTCATCTGTTATAAATATATCACAAAAGGGATTCCCATTCCGATGAGTAATTGTAAAACAAATATCGTTGTTTTTTAGTTTATTTTTTGTGAATTGTTGTTCTTTTCTATACGCAGACAATCCGACAATGCGAACCATGCAGAAACAGCACCCAGTAAATTGTGGAAAAGAGTGGGGCAGAATTAAGCATTTCATGGACACCGCTAATGCAAATGCTTTGACATCAAAAACAGGTTGGGGTAGTTATTTAAAACTCTGAATTCTACAATCAGTATAGACAAACTTGATTAAATTTAAGTTATGATTGCAAATGACAATGAAGTCGTTGCCATAGTTTAGACTTTAATTCTAGCTCTGATCATCATAAGATATGCATGTCATCGTGGACGAGGTAACAACTTGTGCATTTTATTGAATTGTTTAACAAATTTAAAATTCGGAATAAAGATGCCATTAATATAAAAACCTGCATACTTGATTTAAACAAAAATTGTTATCATCATACGTGAAAAGATAGTAGACAAATGGAAAAAATTCAGAAAAACGCACGACACAATAAATTTATTTTAATGTACATGATTAAAGTTTTGATAAAATTGATTTTAGGTCAGTTTTTACGATTTAACAGGAAATATATTCCTCCTGGCCATATTTCGATCTAAACTGCTGAATTTCATCATCCGGTTTAAAAATAACATCCTGACATGTCCAAAGCAGAGAAATACTACTTGAACTATTTAGTTAAGTTTGGTTCACGTAAGTGACCGTGAATTATCACTAAATTTAGATGTTCCAATGCTGTTCATTATTTAATAAATGATTATATGTGTATGTGGATGCAATTAAGTGGCATTGCCGTCAAACAAGTTCACCTATGTGAAAGAAAATTACCAAGGTTATGCGAAGGTTATAAACGTTTGTAAAAAGACAAATTTATTTAAAATCAATTGTCCAAATGAAACAGAAAATAGAGAAAGTGAATTTGCTTTAAATCGGTCATTTTTATCCAAAGTTCAAGAAGTACACTAAGTAGTGACGCAGTTTTGTTATAAAGACACCTAATTATGCTTACACCGAAACACACACACACACACACACACACGCATATATATATATATATATATATATACCTATATATATATATATATATATATATATATATATATATATATATATATATATATATGTATATAAATATATATATATATATATATATATATATATATATATATATATATATATATATATATATATACCTATTTATTTATATATATATATATATATATATATATATTATATGCCCGATTCTTAGTGACATTATCCCTTGTTCCATCCACACAAGCCTAGTATCCGACTTTGCCAAGCGACTCATCTGTTTTCGGCTCCGCCGTGAGACGCTGAACTGCAACGATAGCGGCATTCGCGTTGTCTTGAAGATGTCGCATAGCCGAGATGTGTAGTAGGCGGATGACCACAGCAGCACGACGAACTAATGGATCGGAAACCTCGAAGCCGACTGATACATTATCGCGATCTATCAAATCACACTGAATTACAGTTTTTAGCAGACAAAATATTTTTGGGTAAAATAGTCAACACGCGTGACATAACAAATATAAACGAACAAGTCGTAGATGTAACAAATAAAATTAAAAATATAACCATGTACCTATTCGGCAATCAGTATTGGCCTCAGGTACTGACACAATATCTGTTATTGGTACCATTTATAGGCTCGGTAAATATATTATAAACAGATAGTTGGTGAGATTGTACCGTCCTATTTTTCAACATTCCTCGCCCAACTATACAATGGGTAAATGACGAAATACCGGCTGCTACTGATGAGTCATCAGTGAGCATGAAACTAAAGTGCACGAGATTATACATTCTTTTTATGCTAACTTTGGTTTACCCTTCTGTTCATAATTAAACCAATTTGTTACTAGGTGCGCAACATCTGTTACATAATTGCATATATATTAGTTCTCAGAGCACGACGGCAAACTGATTAGCGATAATCAAACCGCATCACACACATATAGAAAGTAAAATTAGATATGCGGTTTCTATGCAATCACGAGCATTAACTGTTTGCAGCTTTCGCCACACACACACACACACACACACATATATATATATATATATATATATATATATATATATATATATATATATATATATATATATATATATGTATAAATATATATATAGGCAATAAAATTAAACAATAATTGATAGCGCGAGTGATGGTGACAATTCATTAAATCAAGTTTGCGAACTTGAAGTAAACACCAATCCCATTGTATTTAACCAGTTGTCGAACAACACAGCAAAGCTGCCGCCTGTCGCACGCACTGATGCGTTTCGACTTTCCATGATCATCATCAGAGTACGACGGCAAACTGAGAATTATGTTCGGTTGCATAGTCAAACACAGAAAATGCATCATAGTTTTAAAAAATCGGATATAAGCCAGCTTCATTGGCATGCTAAGATCTTAGCAATATTGTACAATGTTCTTAACATGGATTAACCTTCCCTGTTTGGTTACACCGTTAGCCTTTACACAATCAACCGTGATCTGCTAGGCAAAATAAAGTCCAACTGTCGTCGATGTTTGCCCTTGAAGTTTTTTCGTAAAACTGACCAGTTTTACAGTTGCAACAAGCGGGTTTATTATTTAAATTGTTTTATGACGCACAAATCTATTTGAATTTAAATTACTACCACGCCAAAATGCTGAACACAAAATTAGACATTACAACCAATAGTGATTCCATATTGCAATAACCGGCAATCCGACGAGTCTTTCCAGGTGGATAAGCGAAGAGCTAATGCACATTCTTATCAAATGACGGGATTTAGGCTGGAATTATTTTTACCGGATTTTGGAAAAGACCTAATACAATTTTTCCATTCGCTAAACCAAATAGCGATATGTTCAGCACGAAACCGTCCACCATAGGTAGATTACAGAATACTGTGCTTAAAAGGCGAGTTTCGAAAAATTAGTAGGAAGAAGTTCTCTGGCAGCACCACCTCCTTTTACAGGAGTAAACACGATAGACTGTCAGAAGACATTAACAAAGCCACATAATAGATTTTTATTTTCTCTGGGAATTTGTGGCAACTTGCTAAGCACGTTAATTCGTCTGCTAAGACTGGGAAACTCTACAAGAGCGCTATTCAGACTGTGTGTCTCGAGGAAAGCGCAGCTGAATCTAAATATTGACAATGTGCTCTATTCGGGCCTAACAGCCTAAAACGAAAATTATTTTCTCAGTTCAATGCGACAATGATCCATTCTGGCAGGACGTTACTTTTTCTGCCATCCAATTCAGCACAGACAACCTCGTTAACGATGCCGCAAGTGATTGCGCGCCAAATGTAAACCCATTATGCTTATAAAAATAACCGCGTCCCTAAAGCGAGCAGATTTGGACTCTGGCCTTGAGCAGATTTCGAGTTCTAGAATAGTCAGCGCCATAGAAAGATGGACTTTCGCAGTATACGATCGTGCACCTATTCTTAACTTTGACGTGTTTAACTGTACTAAGGTCAAAATCTTTAGCAATGATACGCTATCGTATTCAGATCGATATCATCCTTGAAAGCAGTGATTGCCTTCGTGTGCCCAGGATAACAGCTGGTACCACAGATGCTTTACTGGTTTATTCAATAGATTAGAAGAAATCCCGAGCGCTGCTACTCGTATTTAGACCTAATATCCATGAGCTGAAAACTGATATATATATGCAAAAAAATTACTACACGGCTATTCTTCTGATAAATCAACTGTATTTTTAGTAGCTAGCTTTAAAACAACATCAGAAACTGATTAAACGATATTGGATGCGCAGGCTGTGATAACAATTATTATAATCAAGGTTGCGTTCTTGATAAGCACCTGACCTATTAACTACTTACAAATGTCAGTATAAACTAAGAATTGTATAGTGTAGAATAGGAAATTCATCCAGTAAACCGGTATCGTCCTTATTGGGAACTCATCATGTACTGGCCAGAAACCGGTCTACTGGATGAATTTCTTTTTCTACACAATACACTTCTCAGTTCATACTGACATATGTAAGTAATTACTCGGTCAGGTTCTTATATCAAGACCGCAACTTTGATTATAATAACACCAGAAACTCCATGAAAGAAAAGATTAAATCATTTTTCGCTCGTCTTTCCAAGACTAGCCTGATGCGTACAATTTCTGAAGCCTAACTCGCCAAGGACTTACAAAATCTCCTCAACCGGCTGGATATTGCAAATGGTATAGTCAACGATGACGTGTTAAAATATGGACATCTCTCATGAAGAACCTCAATGTCAATGAAGTCGATGGTGTCTCGTCTGATTACTCAAAATCTATGAAAATTTTTAGGACCTGTACACGCGCGTTGAGGCTATCTGAAGGAAGGAATTCGTTGCCAATGTGTGTAAGAGTTCCGTCGTGGTTATATTTATACATAGATTAATACGATCATTCCTGCCGAATACAGTAGTATCTGTTTCCTTTGTTTCATCAAAATAGTTCTCGAAGAGCAAGAATAGCAAACTAGATTTTATGTGGTTTTCAATGTATCACTTCAAGAACAACAAGGATGATTCTACTAAAAATCTTAAACAAGACCACCACTGAGCTCGATTTGATGCTATACCGAACAGGGTTTCCAACGCAAAATTATGATGTGGACGTGGACCCCATTCTGGCAGACGGGCGGGATCTATACATGTCAATTTGAATTTAGTTGCATTAAACTGTTTTTGCATATAAAAATTTTCCCACCTTTTTCCTCATTCAAATTTGGCGCTCGCCGAAAGAATAATGGTTTACTGGTAAATCAAAGTGAAGGCATACGTAAAACGTGATCGAGCTAACGTAGTGAATAGAATCTTATTTGTTTGCTTAACGAGCACTTGTTTGCCAATTCAAAAAAGGTCTAAGTATGTCAGCGTGTCAGTACGCTTCTCAATCAATGCGGATGCCCAAGCAAACGGACCTTTGATTATTCAACCAACCTATTAAGACGACACATTTTATCGTTTATTAAATTTTAACTATCATTTATAACTTCACTAACTTTTAATTTTTTCAAACTGCGTGAATAAATAATAAAAGAATTCGAGGTTGAATTTTAGACTTTATGATGTTGGCGTCTTACAACTCTAAGAATATTATAAGCCGAGCTAGCAAGAATTTGGCGCCTAGTTTCGAGAATCTCCATAGATTTTAGGAACATTCACTAAAAATTTCTACTGGAGCCTACAATCTCACATACAGTACTACCTACATTGGACATATTAGATCTCAACTTCTTTCACAGTAAGATAGAATTTTCACTATCATATTTAGTTGAGGTTTTTATGTTTTACGGAAAATGGGAGTGCGCGGTCCGAGGTGACATACGTGTTCTGAAAAAAAACGACATTAGTGAATGCAATAACGCCATCTATTTAAATACACTTCTTGTCCTGTGTCTGAAGAACACCATGTGGGGCAATGACTTGAACTACGTTTGCAGTTTCTGGTACTTACATATAATTTATGTTCCACGCAGCTATCCAAGTCGTTCCCATTATCATTGCACATATCTACCAAATAGATGAAGTTCCGTTCCGATTAAGCGCCCAACTTGAGCATCTACATAGCTAAGGCTATGTCTGAACGTCTAGCTCTACTTGTTAATGAGCTACGGATGGAGTAAAAAAGTGTCCTTTCTGTTGTCTGTGCTGCAATCGGTGGGATCATATTGACATGACGTAAAAGCAACGTTGATTAAGGTTTCTGACATTGATTTTCTCACAGTCGACTGTTTGTTTGAGTTAAAGATAATACCGTCAGCCCAGCACCCAACTTGAGAAAACTAATAATGCGTAGATAAGAACAGTGCATCTAATTCTGTAATACTCGTAAGACCTTATAATTCTGGTGTCAGATGCGCAACAAATATCGATTTCTAATTAATCCAACTCACTTACGAGAACTTTTTGTTGCCCAATTTGTTTCAATATTCGCACATTAATGCACTGACGTTAAAACCTAACAGGCTTAATGAATGGTAAGTATGCATTAGGTGTTGCGAACCTAGTAATAAATTAGTTCAGTTGTGACCAGAAGGATAAACCAAAGGCAGCATGCACATTCGTTTCGTGCTTACTGGCGAATGGTAGTTTACTATAACTAATTTCGATTTTTGAAACCTGATACGAGGCACAATGATATGATCACCAACGACTATATCCATAGCATCGAAAAGAACGATATTGTTATATTGTGAAGAGAAAATAGAAGGAAAAGAGGCAGAGTCGGAAATGAAGGTGTTTGCATTCGCATGATTTCACTCATCCACCCAGCACGACTCAGAAAATAAGGCAAACATTTTTATCTCGCGTGACGGCCGATATAGTATTTATTCATTAATTGGTATTTTTCATAGTTATATGTTGACTGTAAAAAAACATCAGCTTGCCAATTGCTAGTGGGGATGATTTTAATTCAGTCTTCCTTCTCTTAAATAGTCTGCCAACAAAAGCTGATAAGCACTATCTTCCATGATGCCAGTGGCCACTTTCCTTAAGTAGCTGAAACCTGTCATTCGCGCCTAGCATACTTGCTCTCTTTCCGTCGCTACCCATGTAACACTGTTACGGCTTAATTAAACCAAACTAGAGGCCTCATATGAAACGAGATGATGGCTGTATCCCATTGCAGCCGGAAAGGCTCATATTACAAATACTCGGCTGATTAGCTAGTTCACACCGATCGTCCTGCCGGAAATTACTGTCTACGGGCTACGCGTTGACAGCTTCGTTAATCGATATATTCGCTTGGTTTGCTAATGCCATGGATAATGGAGCATCAGAGGACGTTGCACAAGAGCTAAGTTTACTAGCCGACCAGTTCCATTTCGCTTTAATACAATGTATCACCGGCATCGAACCTTGCTATGGAACGCAGCAGTGTTTTAGAAGTCTAATTACACATCCTACGTATCGTGCTGCCGAAAAATCTCCGATGGGTCACTGGAACGACAAAATTAATAACGCAGCAATCTCGTTACCTGATTCCATCACTTGATATCACCACATCTAAATCTCACAAACAAAAACACCTAAATTGACGTAAATTGGTGGATCTGGCTGCAAAAATAATCCAACAGGGAGGTCCAGTTAGTTGTTTTACTGGTAAAGGCTGCTCTAGAATACAAATCTGGATATCGAGCTTTGGAATTCGTTTAACTCCAGCTCAGTTTCCGCGTAGCTCCAACTAAACATGGCGTTGAAATCAATCCGAACACTGATCACAGCCAAATACAGCGTTCCAGTTAATTTAATATGTCATCACCTGCCATTGGATAGGAATAAGCCATAAAAATTTAGAGCGTAAACAATTAATTTCGTATGCCGTATTTAGGATACACCATGCTAATTTACAATTCACACAAAAAGTAAGGTAGTCTCGGCATCAATGACACCAAACAAATCCCAATGCCAATATGTGCAAATCGCCAGTTGTGAATAAGTTACTGAACTGAGAAATACGAATCGTCATTGTACAATAATCTAAGGATAAGAATGTACATATCTTAAAGGAAAATGATATCTGAAAATTTAGCTGAAACACATAAGTTCATTTGAATCTGTTCTGCTCCAGTGCAAAAGAAGTAATACTTCTAGTAATTCCATTGAAAACAATGAAAAGATATAGGCTAGCACCAGGGAATATAGTTTACTCTTTAAAAAAACACCATAAAACATTTTGTTTATTTAAGTAGATTTAAAAGCTTAAAGCTAGCATGGCTTTTCTAAATTTAGTACAAAAATCTGTGTGTTACAATGAGCATGGGATCTGTCGAAGCAAACGGCCTTTTAACCGTACGGTTTAAAAATGCTTTTATCAGAAAATAAGGTGTTTTAATTTACCAAATACTTCTCAACTTGCATTACTTGCACACAAAAATGTGTAAAAGAAAATATAGTGATAAAGAAATTGTCTCAATTTGCAATCCTTAATTAAATAGTCAATACGCATGCGCCCGAAATCAATATACACACGCTTTAACCCGGATCAAAATTACAAGCGAAGATCTCCATAGTCATATCTGGCACCATTCGTATTTTCAGCATATTTTACTAGAAATAGCTCTGACACACAAATATGATTCGTGAAACGTTGAGCGACAGGGAAATGCTTAAATTACCTGATATACTAGTCACATAAAATTAGCTTTTAAATATATAGTTATAAAATATGAGGACTTACCTTTGCTTTTGCTTCTTCTTTTGCCTGCCTTATGCATTGAGAAGAAAGCTTTTCTTCGGTCAGTACACATATTGCCTAAAATTTGGAAAAACCTAGGAATTACGAATAAATGTCACGACAAGATTGAAATATATTTAAAATTACACAGTAAGCCTACAATTTAGTAAGCATAATACAATTATTCACTACATTTTCAAAAGCATTGTTGCACATGTTAAATACCGATATAAATCTTTTGTTCTTAAATTACCACTGTATTCACACTTGGCTGAGAAAAATTCGACAGAAGAAAAAGACTGAATCAATTAAAGTTTCAAGTGCAGGTTTATATGGAGCCATCATATGATTCAATCTCATAAATATCATAACTTCGGCAGCATATGGCAAAGGCTATAGTGAACAAAACACTGAACATTTTCAAAAAATGAAACTGCATCAGATGAAAGAAAAAAATTAGCAAGCCAGCGAATCAAGCCTAGAAGTAAATCTCAGCATATCAAAGACAAATACAAGGCTGCATAGATGTCTCTGTAAAACTTACACGAGAAAAGGTAAGCTAAAAGAAAGATATGAAATGGAAAAACAAGGCTCTTTTATTATGTAAGTCTTACAGCCTTAGAGCACGACTTCATATCGCAGCAATCTCAGCAATTAAATCATGCGCAAAGAACTTTCGGTTGATTTTAACTGGTAATGTGTTGCTTTAACGTAAGAATATTTCATATATCGTTGTTAAGCTAATCACTCTTTCAGTGATGACGAAGTGAAGTTATGTTTTTTTACACAAATTTACTCCGGGAAATCAATAATGCTCCCAACACGCCACAACTTATTTAACCTTGACCAAACACGTTAGCAAAAGTTTTATTTGTTTTCCTAAAACAAAATAATCAACACACAACATAACAATGCACTAGCTTTTCGAAGACTGATATTTAAGTGACATTAACATAAAAATTCTGTCTACGATTTGGCCGCAGAAACAGCTCAGGTTGCTCATTCTTAGTGAAACTTGATGCCATTAATTAAGAAGTCTTCTCTCTTTGATGGTTTGTCACCCAAGACTAACGAGAATCATCTGTCTGGGCAGCGTCGTGAGTCAAAAACGGCAAAAGCTTCCTTTAACAGTCGAAAGCTAATATTTTTTTATGCAGACAGGTGAGCCAATAGTGTATAAAATTTTCCTTATTGCACACAGCAAATGGTAAGCTGCCTGGCTATAAACTGTTTGCGCATACCTAAGGTCTAAGCATCAGTCATTCTGCTAACTTAGTACAGCGTAGCTTTTCATGTACTCTATCGTATCTTCGAACAAAGCTACAGATATCAAAAGAAAAGTATCACTTTTTTCTTAATTTAGCGGCTGATTTCCACTAGGTGGCGGTAGCAGGCTTGATGTTCTTGAATTTTTTCATTACATCAATATTAGTGGAAAATAAATCGTTCATTCGGTGTAGTTTAAACCTAAAAGCCTCAGAAGTCTTATATATGTCCAATTCTGATTCAGTCTGTGCTAGTTAAGGGCGGTATCATATAACGATCGGCAATATATTTTAAGACGTGATAATTCCGCTAATAATGGATGGCAAAAATATATAAATTTCATCATCGTTGCATTTTTGTGGCCTATGTGAGGCACAGTGGCAAAAATCGATCATGCCTATAATAAAAAACAGTTTGTAAGTCAATCATTTAAGCAACAGGAGGCACTAAACAGAAGGAAGATTTAGAAGCCGACCAGTGTCATCTGGCCTCGATTTGATACGCCATCAACGTATAACCTATTTATTGAACACTGGTTTTATAGCCTAGAGCACTGTCTGAGAAGACCCCATCCTGCCAATCAGGTTACCAAAGGAAATATGGTGGATAACTGGAATTGCAGAAGTAAGGCCACAAGCTCGTGGCCGCCAATTTCATTCTTGAGATCGGTTACTCAATTATGTTGTATCGAAACCTCTTTATCTAAGAAAAGATTTAACGGGCGAAAATCTAGGATGATCTATCAGTCAACAAGGTGTATAATAAGTCTGTTTAGGAGAAAGACAACCGTCTATATAGTTAAATACTGTTTGGTGCGGAGAACTAATATATATGCAAGTATGTATTAGCTGTTGCGAACCTAGTAACAAATTCGTTCAGTTATAACCAGAAGAATAGACCAAAGACAGCATGAACGGAAGGTATAATCTCATGCACATTCGTTTCGTGCTTACTGGAGACTTATCAGTAGGAGCCGGTATTACGCCCTTTAACCACTATATATTTGGGTGAGGAATGTGGGATAATAGGACGGTACAATCTCTATATATGCGTTTACTTCGCAAAAGAAATGGGTACAATCATGTCATCCTTTGCATGGAGAAAGATTGAAATAGACTTTCATAACTGCAATAGACATTCAAGAAAATAAGGAAACCGTAAAAATCGTGTACCAACAACAGAAATCGTGACAAGCCTTATAGTATTACTTTCAATGTATCAGTCACAGAGCGAAGAAATACGCTTTGCGGTAATGAATAATTAATGTACACTCAGTATATATTTTTCTGAGATAACATTCAGGCTCACGATATAGAACAATACAATCAACATATTGATAATGTAATTAATTGAAATGGCGAATATTTGTGTGTCTAGTTGTAAAAGAAACCAATGAAGGAGCCTGGAATTCTCCATGTGGGATATCTAGGTTAATGTTTATGTATGAATTAAATTAGCAAAAATATACCGTGTTACTAAGGAAGATGACATAGCCAACACTGAAGTGAGACTTTGTAGGAAATTCATAGTCTGATAAATAAAATACAATGTGCAACTGAACTAACGCAAACATAATTCTAAGACAAAATCTGGACAATCTAACATGTCAAGCAATAAAAATAAGTGTAATAAACAGATTATATAGGTGATATATAAAGTATTCCGTACTTTAGTGAAACCACGTTCAGATAATGCATTATTAAAACGTAGATTTAATGGTATATCAGAAAAATAATACAACGAAAAACAACGCTTTTGTTCATATACTTACATTTTATTAAATCTATTTCTGTTCTAATTCATATTAACGTAGATTAATTTAAAAGTTAAGAAAAATGAATCCCATATTGCAGCGTCTAATATTCATTTCAATGCCCGTAAACATAGCATCTAAGATGAAATATCTAAGCATTCTGACAGGCATGCATGTGGTAAATATAGCGTCCGTTGAATGTGTTTCATAAGAGGCTTACTGATATGGATTCTATCTAATAATAAATTTCCACGGATTTTCGCCTATTCAAGCATCCTTGATTTAACTGGAGCATGGTTCAATGTGATGAACTGACCGGTATCTCATAGAAATAGTGCCAGGTATGCCTTTCACCACATTCTGTAACTAGTTTTTTTACAAGTAACAGAAAAACATAAGTGTACTCGATAGCAAGCCGGTCATCGCTAGCAAAGCAGGGACTTCGGCGAATACTGTATCCATGAAGAAACTATAAAAGGTAGGTGTCATAAAAAAATAAATGTTAAACGACGAAGCTAATCGAAAAATGATCAGCAAGACGGCTTCTAGTGCAGACACAAATCGATTAACTGGCATAATAGGACCCAAGTAGATTAATAATTATGGTCAGGAAAACTGCATTAAGCATGGTTCACTATAGAATCGTAAATGTAGCTCGGAAGTTAGTCGACGCACACTGTTCAAAACACTGCACAAAGTTATAAGTAGGTTTCTCTAGTTATACGCATATCTCAATATTGAAAGTAATGATCACTTTTGATGAAGAAAAGAGCAGACCAATCCACCTATAATATGTTGGTGCTAGTTGCTTTTATCATGAATGATTCCTTTCTCTAAATCGTGGAAACACTATTTTATGAAATGTTAAACCTAAGACCACTCAAACTTCTGAAGTCACAAAAGGAGGTCGTCGTTTATAATGGATTTTTGGTCGATTCAGATAAAACCTAAAAGCTAATTCTTTATCAGTAAGCAACCACGATTACCCATCTGATAAAACATTGTTGTGGTGCAACTTTTAAATTCCTAACGATAAAGCATATTTAATATTAGAATGCACAAGACGAGATAGGTAAAGGAATTTCGACAGATCTAAACGTTACTATCAACAAACAGAAAAGCTCAAAAAATAAAATGAACAGAATCAACCATTTAAATGTTAGAACCCGATAGAATTATGGTTAAATCTATTTCAGAAATAAATTCAAAGAAAAGGTGAATATTAATAAAAGCACAATTTAAAACGTAATTCGTACGATAAATACACAATGCACATACAAGAATATTAAAATTTATTAACCTTGAATACTTCTTTATGGTCAGGATGCGTTGGAATCCCAAGAAGTTTAGCTAAGTCTGAAACGCCATGCACAAATTCCTCAGAATTTACTTAAATTCATTAACAGAATACAACATACAATCAAATCCTGCAAAAACATCATCAACAGGGATTGATTCTTTAGAAATACCATTAGTGACCTCTTTTTCGTGAGAATCTCAAACTTAAAAATTAAACAAGCTTACTTCCTTCAGAATCATCACGCATAAGCGCAAAGCCTAAGAGCCAATCAATTAAAGACTCTGTACAAGTTTCGTCGTATGGGCACGACAAAGAAGTAAGATACTATACATATTAAATAGATAATTACTTCGGAAAAAAATTTGGGCCACTCCGGAGAATCAGTATTCCGAAGACGTTTCGCAACAGGATAATGGCGTATAACACGGTCCTCAAGCCAAACATAAAGATCCCTTCGCTTTAGTTCATCTGAATTAATTAAAAATCCACTCAAACCAGAAAAATCAAAAGTTTCTTCATTTGGATATTTCAGAGAACGCAGCTTTCTCCTAAGCGATAGCGATGTAGTAGACATCGTACGGGGGCACATAAACCGAGCTTAATTCATGTCTTACAGGCAAAAAACAACAAACTGATTTTATAGGACCGCATCTTAGCCTATTACGCAAATATTTTAAATTTTAATAAAAATACAAATTTGTAGCAAACATTTTTATATCTGCTGATAAATATAATATATTTCGATAACTAATTTTATACGTAGAAGTGTATCCTACAGGTAAGGATAAAATTAGACCAGGTAAACTTAAAATTCCAAAATAAGTTTAAATATAAATTTATTTTATTATATTCTTACACGTGAGGCTCAAAAGGAAGTACCACAATAGATTACACAAAGTTCACAATTAAACATTCAGCAGTGTGACCTTGAAAACAACCCCACAAATAAAGCAAATCGGGATCATAAATGTTACAAAATGAGCAAAATCGCTGATCGCCCCAGACCTGTCTTTATAATACTATCCAAACGACAGGAAAAATACAGCTGTAAATAATTAACAAAGGGGGTGAGTACAAAAATTTATATATGAAGAGACAAAAAATTTCTACAACTGTAGAGGCTCCTAACCTATTCGTGTCTGAGAACTCCATAGATGCCAGATCGCTTGTAGTCCTAAAATTTACAGTAGAATCTGAAAAGCTTATATTTTCATTCGCATCTGCTAAATTCAAACCTGCACTAGCTTGCTAGTGTCTTCAAATTTAAGATCTGCATCCATATCTATGAAATTTAATTATTAAATCGACACTTAATGTTAAGCAAATCGGGATGTGAAACCTGTCTCGTAAAAAACACCCAAACAAATAATCAGGAACGAAATAGACATGAACAACAGAATTATTAAATTACCTGTTCCAGAATGTCCCTTCTATGCGTGCATCAATAAAAAATATAAGACAGTATTTGCAGGTATTTATTGTAGAGATGATCAGTTTTTTTATCAAGAAAAAATGAAATAGTTGCAGTAGGCCAAAGGAGGATACAACCAGTCGAGGACCTAATTGCTCGAAAATTGAAAATGGCTCACAATTCAAAGTCAAGTATTTAAACAAAGAAAGTTCTGGAAAATAAAAGAAAAAAATCTTTTTAAATAAAATTCGTTACAATCAGCCAAAGTGGTTGAAATTTATCAGTTAATGTTACTTTAATTTTGACGGAGGATTTATCTTCCTCCACACAACTATCATGAAGTTGATGAAAACATTTCTCTTCCTCAACTCCTCCCCCTGCTATTAAATACTTTGCTAGTCACAATTTCATTCACCTCCACATATCCTATCTTTGATTTGTTATTTCAATGGTCGGGCCTGTTGGCCTTTGATGCCAAGTAAATGTATTATTATTATAATAATAATAATAAGCACATTTATTTGGCATCAAAGGCCAACTGGCCCAACATTGAAATAGCAAATCAAGGGTAGGATATGTGGAGGTGAGTGGAATTGTGACTAGCAAAGTATTTAATAGCAGGGGAGGGGTTGAGGAGGGGAAAAGTTATCATTAACAACAAGATAGTTCAATCTGGTGAAAAATAAATATAAGCGAAGTTCCATTTGACTAGACAAGATCAATTGGAGATAGTCCGTGAAGTATCAGATCTTCAAGGTGAATGTGAGATCGAAAACGAAGATGAAGATAAAAGGATGGCGGCCCGGAGGTAGACGACGACCGTTGGAGTCCGTTGTCGTGACGAATGAATTGATGGAGTCGGCAGGATTGAGGCGAGCGAGTCTTGCAAGGATCGCAGGCATCTGTAGAACGTGATCGAGATTAAAATAAGACCAGGGAGAGTCGAAGTCCGAAGCGAACCGTTGGTGAATCGGTAGGGCTGTTGGGTTTCCGGTCCTCCGCTGAAACAAGAAAAAAAGAAAAAAAGAAAAGAGTTGGATGAGCAAAACGTAGTAGAGTATCCGCAACGTGGATATAATGGGGTTAGGAATGGGCTGAGAGGTGGTATTAGTGAATCTTGAAGAAAAAAAGAATAAGACAAGAGAGGTAAGAAGATAGGGTGGAGTAAATGTTATGGATTGAGAAGGAACCAGTTTCGTTTCCAATCGGTCGTATCACAAAGAAATTTGTTGAAGAAGTACTGATGGGCTGCCTTTTTGAATTCGTGCTGGGGTAGGAGTTTTATGTCTGTGGGGAGAGCGTTGAAGACATTAGTGGCTTTGGAGAAGAGATAGATTTTTTTAAATAAGGTGGGGGTATGGTAGGCTTGGATAGAAGAGTTACTAGAACGTGTGGCGTAGTGGTGACTTGGGTGGGCAAAGTTGGAGAGTGGTAAGGAAGTTGAGATCTTATGGATAAAAGAAATGACTCGAAGGTGACGTGTGAACCAAAGCGGAAGGAGGTTAGCTAGAAGTAGGCGTTCCCTGTAGTTTTGGCAGTTCGGGAAGACTCGCTTAAGAAATCTGGAGGATACCTGTTCAATGGTGTACGAGGAGGCGTGGGTGAGAGGACAGTAGAATTCGCTGGCGTAGGAAATGAGGGGCAGAACGTAGACCTTGAATAATGTGAGTTGGAGAGTGGGATTGTTAGTCTTAAAACAGATCAGACGGGCCCATTTGAAGAGTTTGGAGGTAGTGTGAGTAAGGTGTGGGGAGAAGTCTAGGGATTTTGAGAATTGAATGCCGAGATGTTTGGCCGAATCTATTATTTCTATGTCGAGGGGGTAGTTGGCAGCCGGGATGGAGCAGAATGGATCAGACGAGAGTCTCATTAAGCGGGTTTTGGTGGGATTTAGTTTGAGTCCGATTTCGCTGAGCTGCAAGTGGAGCGAGGATAGGAGCTCCGATATAAGGGGTGAGGAAGGGTTGGAAGTTGTGGGGTTGCTGAATACGATGACCATATCATCTGCATATTTGAACAGCTTGAAAAGAGTGTCTTCAACCTGTATGTGTGCGAGTGCAAGGTTGAAGAGAATGGGACCAAGTACAGAGCCCTGGGGAACACCGGATCGGACATGGGTTGGCCTCGAGAGACTGCTGCCAATTTTTACTCTTGTATAGCGATTCCGAAGATAATAGCTGATAAGATTGAGAACATTTCCGCAAATACCGCTTCTCATTAAGGCAGATTCAATTGCTGAAAATGACAGCGAGTCAAAAGCCTTGGATATATCTAGGAAGAGGAGAGTGCACTGAAGCCCTTTAGAGAAAGAAGAGTAGCAATGATCGAGAATACTAACTAAGTTGGTGGAAGATGAGCGGCCGTTCAGGAAACCATGTTGATCATCAAGGAGGTAGAAGTTTTCATGGGACTTAATGAAAGGGTAGATTAGGTTGTATAGGATCCTGTCGAAGATTTTGGTGAAAGAAGGTACGATAGTAATGGGGCGGAGATCTTTAAATGATGAGGTCGAGGAAGAGCCGTTTTTGGGGATGGGAGAGATCGTCGAGCAGAGCCAGTCTGAGGGAAGATAGATGGTTTCGACACAATGATTAATAACATCTGCAAGTAGAGAGAAAACGTTCCAGCCAAGCAGCGCAATCATGCTGACTGAAACACCGTATTGATCAAATTGGTGTTTAGATTTAATGTCTTTAACTGCTTGGGCGACGGAAGCCGGAGAGACGTATAACCAGCGAAGGTTCTCGGAGTCTCCGTTGTCTACCATCTCAATAGGCGGAGTGGGAGAGGAAAATGAGTCGAGAAGATGAGTCAGATAGTCGTTAGCGAAGCAAAGGTCGTCTGACTGAGAGAAGTTGATATATGAGGTTTTGGGCTTTTGCAACAATTGGTGTTTGATGATGGCGAACTTTGCCCGGGGGTTAGGAGCTGAGCGGATGCGTTTTTCGACGTGGAGCGCTTGTTTGTTGATAGCCTGTTTAATGAGCCCATCAATGCGTCTCAGAGCGAGGGCGCGAGCCAGTGACGATGTGCGTAGGCGAGAGCTGCGTGCGAGATTGTCACGTGCCTTAAACAGAGCGTTCATCTTATTCGTCGAGTATACTTGTTGAATAGAGGTGGCGGAGTTATAGTGGGAGGATAGGATGTTATGGACTTCGGAGAAGCACGAGGAGAGGTTGTTCGGGAGAAAGAGGTCCCTCCAGTTAACTGTGTCACAGAGTCGGCGGAACTCGTCCCAGTTGGTGAATCGTCTGAAAGATTGGGTGTCTTCTCGAGGAGTGAAGGATAAGAGAGGCAAGAGGAAGGATACCTGACAGTGATCAAGATTGGGGAAGATTTCCCGAGAGCGAACATCGGTCACCTCGTTATTGGAGAGAACACAATCCAGTTGGTTGTTCCCTCGGGTAGGAAAATGAACGAATTGGTGTAGCAGGTTATCCGCAAAGAGTCGAAGCAGTGGGTGATTTTCGGAAGCTAGATTATGCCAGTTAGTCGTGGGGAGGTTGAGATCACCCACAACGACGTACCGATCAGAGTGTAAAGAGAAAAGAGTGGAAAGGAGTTGGGCCCCGCGAGTGTCGTCGATGAGTGAGATATTAGGGGGTCTGTAGACAACGCAGGTAGATATGCTTTGGTTAAGGATTTGTAGCTGAAACGAGAAAAATTCCAACCCTTGAGAGTTCGATGTCGATAAGCGTTTGGGCATAAGAAGGGATCGGACATAGGCAGCTAGTCCGCCTCCGCGACCGACAGTTCTGTCGCTGCGAAGGAACGTGTAACCATGAATGAGGAAAAGGTCATCACTATGGATGGAGGGGGACAGCCAAGTCTCAACAAGAACGCATATGTCAATCTCGTTAGAGGACAGAAAGGCTCGTAGTTGATTAATTTTAGGCGTAAGTGACCTGCAGTTGATGAGGATTGCTGAGAGCGCTTTGAGAGAGGGATGGTTAGATCGGAGAGGAGAAGCGTGCGGGGGCTTTCCGCTGGCGGGTTGAGCGAGATCTAGGGCTGATGAGGGTGACAGACCGCTTGTTGACAAGGATAGAGTGGTCAGAGTCGATTTGGATTTCTGTTGTTGTCCCTCGTTTATCAGGTGGGTGAGGCAGTTGTAGGGTTTGAAAGCAAGAGGGGGGCGAGATATCTGGGTTCGAGGGGGCACTCGGAAGGTGCGTTGGGGGGGCGAGCAAGGACGGAGAAAGATCAGGAGCTGGGGCGGAACTGTCCAGGGTGGGGACGATGGTGGATTCAGTAGGGGGAGATGAATTTGATGGGGCTGGCTCGAAGTTTTGCTTGGTCTTCGTAGACTTACGTTTTTCAGTTTCTGATTCATAGCATCTGTCACAAAGGTAACCTTTCGAGGGGATGTAGACCTGGTGGACGGGTTTGGGAGTGAAGGTGCGTTATTATGAGGCTTAGCGCGGCGTGGTCGGCCACGACGACGTGGTAAAGCTTGAGCTAGTGTAGGGGGACTGGTTGCAGAGTAAGGGCTAAAGGTGAGGGGAAGGCCTTCAAATCGGGAAGGTGTGAGTGGGGGTGGACTGGAGGAAGGTGCGTCACCAAGGAGTCCGCCGTGAACTGAACGGCTTTTCTTGGGATTGCTCCAGCCCGGAAAGGCGTGAGGAGCTGGAGGAGGGGTGGTGTCCGGTGTGTGAGTATGTGCTTTCTCAAGAGTCCTCTGTAGCAGAGGAGGCTAGTGCAGGACATTGCTGACTTGAACCTAGGAGACACAATTAGTAATATAAGCCTATCAGACTCTAGTGTAAATTTTAGGACTTCAAGCGATCTGGCATCTATAGGGCTTTCAGACTCTAATAGGTTAGGGGCCTCAACAAGATTTGGCGACCGCGCCAGTCCAAGAATTTTAAGTCTACCACAGTACAAATCAGAAAAACATTCAAGTTGGGTAGAGATGCCAAAGTGATATTTAGTGCTTATAATATCGTAAACCCTATGGAGAAATTTGTTGCAGCATGGATTGCATTGCCTGAAAATTTCCGAAATGCTTTGGAAAATTTCAGAGACAGAACTGTGGAAGAAAAGCCGTACAATGCTTTTGAGTTATTAATGGCTGAAATTCAACAGAGATATCAGCCTGGAAGATCAGCGCAAATGTGCGAATTATTACGCTTAGAAAAAATGGGGCGTCAATTACCATCCGAATTTTATGAACGCCTTTGCACAAAAGCTTCCAGGTTGAATATATCTAGAGATGTAGTCAACTCTATTTTCACAGCTGAGCTACCAATTAGGCTTAGAACAACATTGGAAGTATTTGACACAATGAGCATAGATTGAACAACTAAACTCAGAGGGTTAGACGGCGTGTATAATCAGCAGGAACCACAAGTACATGCTGTAATAGCAGATTCTGTCACGATGCAGCCAGTCAGGGCAGATACCGAAAACAACCTGACTATACAAGAAACTTTGCGTTTCTTATGTAGAGAAGCTGCTAGCTTACGTAGTGATATTGCACAAATTCAGAGTCAGGATAAGTATAATAGACGTCGAGGGAGTCACTCGCGTCAACGCTTCGAAGGGCCATGCGGATGGTGTAAGGCACATTGCGAATACGGACGCAGTGCGATTACACTCGACCACGGGAGCAACAACAACCAGAGTCCACCCAAGGCTCTAGGACATCTTCACACTCTGAATAATTCAGGAGAACGCACGACCAGGCCTCGTTAAGGGCCCCCTATCATAACAATATCTATATTCAGAACACCTTAACCGAGTTTGTAACGTCGTACAGGATTTACTTGAAGCCGGAGCGTTTATAAAATTGGCGACCGCGCCAGGATATTGAGTATTGTTCTGATTTTTTTGGTATAAATAAAATTGACTTTCTTTTTCATTTATTTTGGATCAAAATAGATTAACAATTGCGTTTTATTTACCCTGATCGATGTCTTCTGGGAATTTTCTTTGGTATATATTGGTGGATTTCTGGTGAATTTTTTTGGGGGTATAATAAAAATACATTGGCTTCAAAGGCCAACAGGCCCTCTGTTCAACTTTCCTACGTACAAAACTGAACCGTACGTACTCGACAGGCTCAACTGCGGATAATTTCAATTTTTGGAAGCAGTTACTGTGACGTGTTTGTTCTGCGCTCATTCAACTGTGGAAGCTCTTTGTGGATAAGCGATTCGTTAAAGTATATTTATACATTTTCATATTGCTTATAAATTTATGCTTTTAAGATCCAGTAAGATTGTTAGAATGTCAGGTCCAATTTTAGATATTGATGTTCCTGTTTGGGATGGAGATAGTGAACTATTCTTTATACGCGTAGACTTTGCTTTCTCCCCTTTTCCTGATTATGACAGTCATCATAAACTATCGAAGGTTTTTGCTAAACTACCTTCTGAATTGCAGCGACGGATTTATCCTAAGCTTGAGGCAATTAGGAAGCTACCTAATCCAATTTTGGGCCTACAAAACGAAGTAGAATCCTTGCTTGGGCCCACAGAAACTGAGCAGATAATAAACAAATATGCGCAGTTAGACATGCCAAACCTTGGCCCCATCGAAATATTGAGGGAATTACGGAAACGTTGCCAGACAACTTCCCAACACTCTCTCTATAGATGACTTATCTGAGAGATGTGAGATAGAATATAGGGTTTTGGAACCCAAAGTGAATCCATCATCCTTTTCTTCACCCCAGCAAGATTATAGACTCTCCTCTTTAGAGAGGACAGTGGCGAACATGGCTAAAGTTCTAGAAGGATTGGCCATTAACAAATCCGAGCTAAATCAAGTGAATACTCGACCCAAATTCGTTCCTAAGCCCAATTATAACGGTAGGCGGTGATCGAGATCCCCGCAATCCTTTAATAAATATGCTCCAAAGAACTGGTGTTATAACCACCAGAAGTTTTTTTATTCATGCCAAGTCTGTCTTTGTCGTTCCGAAGAATTTCCGAATGATTGTCAATTTCCACAGCCGACGGAAAGGACAACAGACCACAGGCACAAGGGTGCATCAGTTTCGAGAAACGTCTGGCGCAGGAAGTAGAAGACCGTACTTTCTGCGCATCAACGGCGCCACAGGGAAGAAGCCAACTACAATCCAACATCCCTGTCGACTCTTTTCGTCCACGCCGAATTTTTCACATAGAGAACCAAACGGACAACACCGGTCGCAATCACCAGCCTACTTGTTTGCATGACCCGGCCAAACAGCCCAACGAGCTTCTGCACCTTCTTGATTTCAAAACTGGCGAAGAGTTCATCGTAGACACAGGTGCAGCAGTCTCAGGTCTCAAGGGTGATTCAATGGCAGAGATGTCACTAGGCGTTCTTCTCGCAACAGCTACAGGCGAGCCCATACCAACTTATGGCCGCCGGTACCGCACACTCAACATAGGTCTACGACGTGAATTTTCCCACAACTTCATCATTGCCAAGGTCTCACATAATATAATAGGCCTTGATTTCCTTCTGAAATTTCGGCTCATTGTTGATCAAAAGATCATCGACCCTTCCACCGGACTTGAGCAAAGTTTGTGTACACTTTCCTTCGAGCGTTTGGAGTTACAGGTCATTCAGCTTACCCCTGGTGCATCATTCAGCAGAGATATCAGCAGCTCTTCAAAAATTCAAGTCGCTTTTCGATCTTAACAAGTCAGAGCTACGAGTCTCCAACACGATGCACCATATCGTCACAGAAGGACAACCTATTGCATTCAAGAAGCGACCACTGGCCCCTGCTAAGCTAAAAGCTGTCCAAGAAGAATTCTCAAGGCTTTTGGATGAGGAAATCATCAGACCATCGAAAAGTTCATGGGCGTCACCACTGCACTTAGTCTCTAAATCAAACGGATCGTACAGAGCCTGCGGAGACTACCGTAATCTAAATTCAGTGACAAAATCTGATGCATATCTTATTCCAAATATTAACACATTACTTAAAAAACTCAACGGCAGCAATTTCTTCTCAGTAATTGACCTCAGACTAGCCTACCATCACATCCCGGTAGCACCAGAGGATATCGAGAAAACTGCAGTCATCACTCCATTTGGCCTTTTTGAATATCTTTACATGCCTTTTGGACTTAAGTGTGCTACTCAGACATTTCAACGATTCATAGACAACATACTTCGCGACGACTCTGCCTATTGTATGTCATATCTAGATGACATTATGGTATTCAGTCCAGATCTAGAATCTCATGCGAAACATCTACGAAATGTCCTCTCACGCTTATCCAACCACGGACTCAAGATCAACTGTGACAAGACGCAGATTGCAACTACATCCGTGGACTTCTTAGGGCATCGTATCACGGCTCAAGGTATTCAACCGTTGCCGTCAAAGACGAATTCAATCAAGAATATCAAGTCACCGAGGACTGTTAGCGAGTTGCAGAAAATCCTTGAGGTACTAATTTATTATCGCAAGTTCCTTCCGGGCCTTTCAAAACCACTTTATCCTCTGTGCAGGCACCTGCGAAACCGAAAAGGACTTAGCAAGAATTCCATCATTGCTTGGTCATCTGAAGACGAGGAATTACTTCGACTCGCCATCAACTCGTTAGCAAATGTCACAATGCTAACACATCCAGATTTTGAAAAACTATTTCTACTCACGACAGATGCTTCTAAATTCGCTATTGGAGCCACGTTGGAACAAGAGATCGACGGAGTTCGGAAGCCTATCAGTTTCTACTCACGTACTCTCCAACCAGTAGAAACGAGGTACGACACTTTGGTCGAGAACTTCTCGCCATCCACAACGCAGTGTGCCATTTTATCAGCATCATTGGCAGTAGCAGATTTGTTGTTTTCACCGATCATGCACCACTAGTTAGCGCACTTCGAAACGCAGCTTCATCTATCGCCAAGTACCCTGCCAGAGTGGAATGACAGCTTTCACGTCTAAGCGAATGGCAATTTGACATCTTTCACGTCAAGAGCAAACAAAACTTCATTGCAGGTGCCCTTTCCAGGCCAGACGTGTTGCTACAACCACCTTAGCCGTCGGCATTCACTGTCAACTCCGTGACACTCATTGAACCTGTACTAACGCCAACCCTCCTGCGAACGGAACAACGCGGAGGCATTCACATTCAAAGATCAATAGCCCGTCACCCAACCAAGTTCATATGCCGTCTGTGGGAAGGCTTACCAATTGTTTACTTCACGGGTACGCAGCCCAACAAGCATTTATCACACGTGGCATAACCAGTTGTTCTTAGCTAACAATTGTGTAGCATTTTTGAACAGTTCTTCGGTATTATGTCATCTCTTAGGCAATGTTCGTGTGCATATTATTTATGAAGTTACCTATAATTTTAATGTATATATTTTTACATAATAATGTAGTTCTCATACATGACATCACACTGCCATTTTGATATGACCAGCTACTTGGAGCTTACGCTTTCGTGTAGCAACACTAAGTAGTTATGAGCATCATATCATGGTACACACCACTTTCAATGCATATCTCAACTTCATCAATTGCACAAAGACCACTATACAAATATCATGATCACAACGTCAAGCACACGGTCTAGCTCAAACACATTGACGACGATCCAACCTGCCTAGTTTTTAACTTAAACCTGGTAACTTCAGTGGCGATTTACCTCGAAATCCACACGCTGCGGCTCCTAAATCTTACACTGCTCTATTTTGCCTCACGCGGTATAACCGGTCACTAGAGCTATCAATTTGTGTAGCATTTCCTAGTGGTTACTTGACATCATATCATTGTTGAAGCAACCAACAAGCGTACTTAAGCCCAGCATTTATGGTGCATTAATTTTTTGCTTCACTTGGTTTTAACTCTGTCATGTATTTGTTATCTAGCCTCGCGGAGAGGAATTTTTGCCTTTTTTCAGAGAGGATAGTGTTGTAACGACACAAATAAATTGCCGACATATTGCGTAAATTAAATTCAATTCGATTTACACTGCACCAATGAGACAAATGGCGAAACAATAATGCAAATGTTTTTTTGACATTTGAAGATACCACTAGTTTCTTTAAAAAAAGTTATGACTTCTTATACAAGGTAAATTTTATAAATTTTCTTTCGCGCGTTGTCGCTTTGCACTATCAGTTTAGCAAAGATCCGATTGATCCCCACTTTCAAGTGCGCATCTTTTTGCGTATTCGTCGCTTTCTTCCGAAGGCTTCAACGTCGTTCATACTAGCGTCTGGAGCAGACGCGTGCTTGGAAATGGGGATCAATCGGATCTTTGGGAAACTGATAGTACAAAGCAACAACCCGCGAACGCAAATCGCGCACTTGCAACATTTCAAGCTGGCACCCCGCAAAATTTCAAAGAATATTTAGTTTTCTTTGTCTAAATTGTCGAAACTTATGGTTTGTCCTTAATAGCTTTAACAATCATTCTTTTTTAGATGTTTGTTTTGAGAGGTTCGCTGCTGCTTTATTCTAGTACAGCCATAATGGTTTTCCTGTAGTTATATTTATCTAAGGAAGGATCTCAAATTCGCCAGAGTAGAATTGATAGGGCTCCCTGTTTTTATGGTCTGTATTTTCGTAAAGGTATACTGCGGCAATTTGTTAGACGGTTAGTATTCCCACTTTGCTTTAATAAATATTTGGTAATTAGTCATATTTTGATATAATGGATAATAGGTTGCAGGGCAGTTGACCATAAGTCTTCGGCAAGTGAGCCTACGACCAGGTGCTGAATGGAATGAGGAATTTATTTGTTCTAACTTGTAATATAAAAAACTTGGATCTGGCATCAGATGCTCTACAATGGTAGAGACCAAAAGTCCTTCTCAACATTTACTGATACGTTTCGATTTCCCAAGTTTGTTAAATACCTTGACTTAAATGCTAGAACTGAAATAAGCAGTATGGTTAGAAAGTACTCGTGTGCGCAATCCCGCATCATACTTGAAGCTTCATTGGATCACTGTAAAATGACAAAAAATCCTAGCTAAATAAATCAAAGTTGTAATCCTTTTATAAACCCAAGTCCAATAATATATATATATATATATATATATACATTTCTCAATATAAACTAAGTAAAATAAAATGTATAAATGGAATTTGATTCGTGCTTATTGGGAACTCAGCACGCAAGTTCCAGAAATTTCCGTGTACAAGGATCGAACCTGGGCACGTCTACTTCGGAATCTGGCGCTCGAATCACAAAGCCACCCTGCTGCACACTACAAACAATTTTCAGTTATATAATAAATAATGTTTTTAGATTATTCTTCCTCTAGGTAGACATATATAGCATTCTTTTAGATCTAAAGATCCAACTAACCATCCCCAATCTGTCATTATAGAACAGACACTACATTAAATTGGGAAATGATATTGAAATTAAAAATTTATATAAATGACAAAAATCGATTGTGCGGGCGTTGATGACTTTTACATTAATCAAGGTTGCGATATTGATATGAACACCTGACCCATTAAGAACATACAATTTTTAGAATAAACTAAGCATTGTATCATGTAGAAAAAGAAATTAATCCAGTGAACCTGCTACGACATAATTGGAAATGAATCACGAACTCTCCAAAATTGGTCGAGGACAGGACTCGAACCTGGGCACATCTGCTACGGAATCTAATACACTAACCACTGAGGAACTCTACTGTATGCAGCGTAAAATTTTCAATTCTGCACATATTTATGTTTTTGGTTAGTCTTTCCTTCATGTGTAGCATATATTTTTTATATTGTACATTTTCCAATTTTATTATTTGATGGAACATGTGTGGTTTGAATCCAAATAAAGATATTCTATTCTATTATATATATGACATCTTTTTAGACATATAATTCCAAGTAGTCAACCCCAATCTGTATTTATATAAAAAGGCACCACCTAATCGCGCGAAGATGTATGGAATTGATTATTTATATTTAAACGATTATCGTTGCGCAGTCGGTGATAACATTTATATAAATCAAGGTTGTTATCTTAGTATAAACAGGGTGGTTCAGTGGTTTGACAAACAGACTCCGAAGCAAACGTGACCAGATTCGATCCACGTTCATGGCAAATTATAGGCTGAACGTGATGAGTTCCCGATAACGACGAAACCGGAAAATTGGACCAATATCATTTTCAACATTACATGTATATAATAAAATAGGTGTATAAATCAGGATCCAAGCCTTGAATACTTTGACTGTTTAACGCCCGCGTAAGAAAAATTAGTTTAGCAATAAATATCTTATTTAATTTTGTTGCATCAACTAACGCTCCTGGCAAAATATTACCAATAAGGCAAAATTGAAATTATCTACAGAAATAAATATTTCTGCTGCGAAGCTAAATTTGAATAGATAAACAAGTGACGGCAGGTCGACAGACAATTCCGATTGGTTTTCAATTGTATGGTCAACTTTATCCTGGACAGTCAACGCACAATAGATGAACGGTCTTGCCCTCTTTAAAATCTTCAAATTTTTCAACAAATAACTGTAGCCTTTCTACACATAATGGTGCAAGCATAAGTTTAAATTCTGATGAATGTCAGAAAATGCCCGTGTATTCGGATAAAATCACCGGCAGAGACACGTCTACTGCGGTCGACATTGTTGACATCACCAATATTTGTGTTGAGTGGATTCCCTTAGAATTTACTATGATGGTGTCATCCAGCCCAACCTTAATTATCCCTAACTTCGCGGAGTACATTTTCACAGCCAATATATTTGCCAAGTTTCCCAAAGCAGCATACGAAGTCATTGTTGCTCAAAAGAAATACTTTTTTTTCATTGTACCCTTCCAATGTGCAAAAAATAGATTTTATCAGATAGAAGAAACGATTCTTTCTCATTATCTCAAGCATGTTCAAGCATTGAGCTTGAACTGGAGGTGACGCACGCAATTGATTGGTTTCCGTTTTTTCACACTCTCTCTGTTTACATATTTCTATCTTGTATTGCCTTCCAATTTATATATAAGGATATTTTCATTAGTAGGTAATAATACTTGAGGAGATAAGAAGCGTTTCTTGTATCTGGTAAAATTTCTTCTTTTCGCACATTGGAAGGGTACAATGAATTATATTAAAGCTTGCATTTCAAAAGAAAAATTATTTTTTAATCAACTACTTGCAAATAATTAAAAGTTCATAGTCACTTCTTCGGCAACCAATGTTCGTTTTATTATTTTCTTACTGATATCACGCGAAGGATCTTAACTTCATTACAGGTATGCAAGATCTTCATTTTCAAACAAATTCAAAGTGGCAATAAGTGAGACGGTAAGCATTCGCACTTTGTTGTAATAAATAGTTTATAATATTATGGATAACAGCATTAGGTGTAAGAATACATATCAGATGACCAAATGACGGTGCTAAGGAATTTAGTTATTCAAATATTTTTGATAATTCCTGCAACCATGAATACCCGAATCTGGCATGACGTTTTTCATCATCACGTACATACCAGTTAACCACTTTTATTGTGTTGATGACACGAAAATGGTTTTCAAAGTAAGAAAGATTAGCGACCCGATAATTAGGTTTGTCCAGGCCTGATGGTCGTTGCCACAAAAAGTGAAGAAGAACTTGCCTCGATTTAGAAAGTACATCATGGGCAATAAACCATATAATTCATTCGAGGTTCATGTGGGAAAGCTTCAGGGATGACATTAACCCGAAAGAAATTGGCAGATGACTGATCTAGAATGTGAGGAAAAGAAAGGTAATCGAATTCCACCGGAATTTTATGACAAATGACTTACCAAATAAAATGGGAGTGATATCTCAAAATAATTTGTTTAAAGTACACTGATAGCAGAACTGTCTGCAAGATAAACAGCCATTCTGCATATTATTGATACATTAAAATCATAGCAGTCGAAGAGGCTCATAGGATTGGATAAGTTGTACCGATAGCAGGAACAAGATGTGTATGCTGCAAATAAAGACTAGTAGAACGAGCAGCAATTCAGATTTTGTCTCGAAACGACTCTTGGCCTTAGAGGATGAAATTAGAAAATTACGAATAGATATTTGTTTGGTGAAACACAAGATCGAAAATCTAGGCGAAGATAGGCCAAATTCTCGTGGTTAAAGCACAATTTTCAAGCAACCGATAGGCGAATCGAGTGACGGAGTTCAAGGACAACTCAGATGGCGCATAACGTATCGTAGGTATACCAAATTTACAAAATGTCAAGCGACGGACGAAACATCCCATTGTTAGGTGGTTTCTGATGGAAAAATGTTCTTGTTCTGTGGCTAGGCGTTACTTACAGAAAACAAGGGTGCCTAACCGAAGTATCGAAAAATCATTGAAGTTATATCCGAGAGCTTCGATGGAAATTATGCGAACTAATTCCATCAGTAAGTCTTAGATTTCGGTTTGAATGAGATTTCGAGGATGAAGCTGACTGTCACAGCAACAAAATAATCATAATGTATTAACTAAATGGTTTTAAATTCTTAATAGACACGGGTGCCGAGGTGAGCATAGTTCGATCTGATGTTGTGCAAATAGATTGCACAACTAACTGGAGTCCAATGATGTTTAAGGTCGTCAGAATATTGTCATTGATATTTGGCAGAAATCGTCGTTTACGTGAATTTTTCTGTTTTCTGACACAAAATACACGCATCATTTGGATGGATGTATTTATCCATTTAAACCTAGCGTTAAATTCAGTCTCAGACAAATGGACAAGACACGGGCATACTTACATATGCAGAGACTGGGATATCAGTGGTTAAGTCAGTTCAACTACACAGAACCGTGTATATAGCAGAAGTTATCGTGACGCACCTGATACCGTTTCTACGTTCCATGCTAAACCGAATGGACTGAAGGCAGGAACAGAACACCAAATCGAGTTGGTGGCACCATTGCCCTGATCGCTTATTCCCAACCATTAGTGCAACGTAAGCAGCATAACTCATTTGAAAAATTTAAGCAATTAATGAAGGAATTCATGAGCGCTCAAATTTCACCTTTGCGTTCCCAATAGTGGAATTTCAAAAACCAGAACAAAAACACTTAATGGTGTATGGTAATTATCAATTGTTGAATTTGATAAAACAAGGTGATTTCGCATCCACTACCTAACCAGAGAACTCAGGGATGTAACGGGAAATGAGTTTTATACAAAATTAGATCTGAATAATGTGTACTATCAAGTACCTATAGGGGCATAGTCTACACCACTCACCGTGGTGAAATTTCCTGTATGTGGATGGCATGAGTTCTTATGCCTCCCATTTGGATTGAGGAATGCATGTCAGATATTTCCGCTGTTGATTGAGGAAATTTTTCGGGAACGTCCATTTGCTCGATTGTACATAGATGGCATCAACATTAGTAGTCAATTTCGGAAGTACAACCTGTGGCTCTTCTAGACTGTGCTATCAAAACTAGAACAATATAAATTAGTTGTCATGCCAGAGAAGACCAAGATCGGTTGCTAAAAGGCAAAATTTCTTGCACATTGAATTTCAAAGCATGAAATTAAACTCTTTTAGGATAAAGTCCATTGTATGCGGGAAACCCAAACTGTGCGCCGACGGAATAGAATTTGGGGAACGATAAGAAATAACCGTCGTTTCATAACAGGTTTAGCTGGAATTTTGAGATCGTTAACTTGAAATTTGTTTCGTGAAAGGAGTACGATCAAGAACACCTCGCCTATTAATTTTAGTCAAAATGACAATGATAAATTCCAGAGGGCGTAAAACTTGTTGAGTGAAATAACCACATTATCACCTGCAGACTAGAAAAGTGTCGTCATAGGTGCTTTTGATGTAGTCATAGTAGCAGTGCCACATCAGAGAAAAAATAATATAGACAAGCCTAAAAGATTCTATAATAGAAACCTCCATAATCAAGTAGACCTATATGATACATTTGAGAAGGCAGCACAAGGGTACTGGTGGCTGCTTTACGATACACAAGGTTACCTAGTGGGATACATGATTTGCATACACTTCTGCTTGCAATGCCAAACAAGTACAGACCACAATTAGAAATATCCATCGCAGAACTTGTTTATTGAGAGCCGTTGAATTTACCAGTATATCTTCTAAAAGACGCTCCACGTTGTCTCAATTGTGTCTTTAACTCAGTAGATTGGTTTGTATGAGCAACGAGGGGAAAAATGATTCGCTTAGGTCCAGATAAAACCAGATTTTCAAAGTCAAAAGCTAAGTAACTTAATATTTAAAACTGGCGTCATATTTAAGCATAACCAACTAGAACAAGAAGTTGACCTACTCCGTTTTACAATGGACCATTCAGTCAATTTTATGACTGATAAAAATGCATTCAGTCGAGGTCTGACTCAAAAATATGGGTAAAGGAGGAAGAGCTAAACAAGCTTAACAAATAAGTGCAAAGTAAATCCAAGCAAACGGAATAAATATATCGTCCGAATGTGAAAATGAAACCTAGCCAAAAACCAGTACTATATACAGAAACTCATTCAGGAAGAGTCGTTAAGAAACCCAAAAATGTAGACTTCATTAGGTATTTGCCTACAACTCAAACACGAGTGTATGTGAAGGTCGATTAACTCTCCAAATAAATAATAAATAATTTTTATTTTTGGAAATTTCAAAGTAACGCAACTATCTGTTTTAATAAAAAGTTTGCAACATAATTTATTTTTATATTATGGATAACAGCCTTAAATGTTTTGGTGCTTAGCAGTTGACCGAAGAAAATTGGAAAGTTAGCCTAGGAGAAGTTACTGAAAGGATTGAACAATTTGGCTTTTTTTAATTTTTTGATCATTTTAGTAATAATGAAAATACAAATGTTCCATCACAAGAGCTCTCATATGTTAGTGATCAAAGATTTTCTACACATGTGCAGTTTATCGATCAACTTACATAGGCCAATCAACCTGACGACTAATTGCTCTATCGAAAAAGCATTGCAAAAGAACGCATTCAAATTGTAAATACGTCTGTGTAGGGGACCTTTGGTAACTACTATTGGAGATCTCCTGTGATGCCAAACTCTGGTATCCAATATAGCTGAAATTTTCACCAATATTAGAACAACTAAATTTCTCAACCCCTCGTAATCTATTTTAAGTCCTTCAGTCAACTGCGCTTTGTCATTACAAAAAATAAGATTCATTATAAACCAATAATTACAATGAATTATGTATACTCAGCGTCTCAGTGATTGCTATAGTATGCCTTTGCGAAGGCGAAGACCTGTAAAACAAAGAACTCATTCAATTTTCATGTGACGACTTTTATATCGTTCCCCTTATATCAATAAGAATAATAATTTGTGGTCAATTAAATAATGTATTATCAAAATTCAGCGATGAAAGAATCAAATAAAGGAAATCAGATCAGTCTTTATCAAAACTATGGCAGTTTACTTTTGCCAAGAAAATTGTAAGCTATAATTTTCGACAATCTAAATAAATAAAATTCAGAAGCATTACAATATTTTTTTTAAATAACTGTTAAAAATCAACGGTAGCTTGAACCGCCCATATTTAAACATTGATTATTTTTTATATCCTGAGTCCATTGACCCCATCATACACCCTCATGATTAAGATACATTACAGGGTCATCATACTTCTTTTCTTGACGATTATTCGCTAGTTTTCACTTTCATATAGTGTCGATCTCTATCTTCTTTTCTCCTGGTTTTACGGTTCTCTTCTTTTTCACGTTTGTTTGGATTTTCCTCTTTTTCCTACATCTTCGAGTCAGATCTCCCCTGAGACATTTAGTACTTTGATGTTTATTTTCCTCATTCTTCTCTTCTATCCAGGTAAACTGTGAAACTCAGTATTCCAGGGCTACAAACTCTTCCGTAATATTCACTTCTTCGAATGCATTCTATCAGTCATGCGATTGAATTTGAATGGTTCTTCATAAAATGGATTAAGATAATTTCATCTTTTCTCAAAATAAATAGAATTTTGATCTCTAACTTCAAGTCTAAGTTGAAACTCATCTTGTCCCTCATTGCTCCTACAAACCAATCTACTAAGCTAGAAGTCAAATTGATAAAACTTGAATATTCTATTAGAGATCTTCAGGTAAACTCGAAGACTCTGTATAAAAAAACTCTGCTATGGATGTTACGAACTGTGCTTTGTAAGTGTTTCGCATTGCAAGCAAAACTATAAATATAGCATGTATCAACCGAAGCATTGTAATGCCACCATCATTAGCTTTTGGGTTGTGTGCGTCAAATAAATCCCCATGGTATTCAGTGACCTGAGAAATAGTTCAGACATAAACTGACTATCGCGATCATTAGTTACATTACCGGTGGCACCCCATTATACAAGACCATATCCTTTAGGGTTGCTACTAAAAACTGAAAACTGAATTGATCAACTATTGTGAGCAGATGCCTATAACCAGTTACTTCGAGAATTTCTCCAATATCGATGTGTACATTCGTAAAACGGCCCGCTGGTTTGACAAACCTCTTCACTTCGGTCTTCGTTTGTCGCCATTTTTTTTAGTTTGACAACGCCAGAAAATTCCACGTAGACGACAATTTCTGTTCCACTATCACTCAGAGTATTTTGATTCCCCTAACAATTATTGGGCTTCAGATGGAGGTCCGTCGTTTATATTCGAATTTAGGGCAAACCATTTGAACCACTTCAGATCAACTTATTCTCGCATCGGTACCCGTGCCTATTAAGAATTTTTAAAAAACTTAATTCATTCCTCTCGACGAACTTGGTGTTATAGCCAGCAAACTTTTCTAGATTTCTTTAAGACAACATCTAACCGTTTTAATGACCAAACCAGTGTGCATATACTTCATTGAAGCCCACGAATCTAACTTCGATGATTGTCCCTATTTAGAGCCCATCATCTGGAAACCCACTGTGACTTCTACTAATGGAAGCCTAACTAGTTTTTCGGAGAATAACGCCTAGCTACAGGACGAGGACTACCTTTCCATCGGGGACCATCCAACTGAGAAGAGTTGCATACGTCGCCATATTTTCCAAGCTCGGAATACCTATGATGCGAAATGCACCACTTCCGTGGTCTTTGATTATCATCACGCGATTCGCCTCTCCTACCTTTGAAATTCGTCCGTTGATCACGATAATTTGACGTACTTCTGCCCGGATTTACCATCTTGGTTTTGCCAAGCACCTATCTCGTCATAAGGTACTATATTCATTCTCTAAAGCGTAGAGTTTCGGAGATTAGTCGAAATTGCTGCTCATGGTACGAGTCTACAGTTTCGGCAAACACCTTCGATTCTTGTTCTCGTTACAATTTATCCAATCATTTGAAAATCGTTGCCTCGCTAATTCTAACGTATCATAAACATTCAGAGTGGTTCTTAACCTAGCAGGAAATTCTGCTATAAATATACTATTACCAACTTCTTAGGAGATATCAAGCTCAATAACTTTGGCAAACAATGTAGTGAAATTTTGTTTCCCATCTATCCATGACGTAGTAATACAGTCACTTGCTCAGTTCTTTCAGGTTAATATCGTCTTTAAAGCTCATCCACCAGAAACTCAGAGGCATTATATGGTTAATTGGACACGATGAATTTCCTAAATATAGATAGTTTTCTCTTCACTTTTTCCGGCAACGACCACTAGGTTGGTAATCCTTCTCAATTAGAAAATCATTTTCATGTCATCAACAAAATCGGAGTGGTTGTCTGGTCTGAAATTGATGAGATTATATTGCGACCGGTACGATCTTCGTCTTTAGTACATCCTTCCGAATATTGGGTCCTGGTGTGGTGGCTGTCTTTTGTAGAGGCATAAATGTTGTTCTCGCCTCCCTTTTCCTATGTTAAACTTTTTCTTTATTAAAATCATTCCGATGTGTTTTGAGAAAGTTTTTGATATCTCTATTAGGCTCAAAGCTCTTTGGCACGCGACATCTAATGCTAAAATCAAAGACGATCACAGCATCCCATGTAATCTTCGGAAAGATTTACTGCCATATTCAAGAATAACTTTTCCATGATCTTAACGCTAACTATGAGCTAAAAGTTGCTTAGAAGCTATAAAATTCTTCGAAATGTATGTACAGGTACAAAATACCAGCAGCAGAAATCCTATCTCTAGAGTATAGGTTACCAGTTGTCTAGGCACAGCTCACTTCTGAAATTGTAAACATTGGCAAACTGTTTGGTTTGGAATGAGGTGAACTTCAGTATTGATACGAGATGGAAAACAAAACTTCTTCTTTTGACGAAGTCTCATTAGGGACACCACAATCACCCATCTCGAAGACTTCTCTTCTGAAATTAGCGTAGAGTAATAAGTGAAAATTATTTAAACAAGCTTAGTGACATAATCCAAAGGTAGCAATCCACCAGAATATTGTAGTTTCGATGACCAATGACAAAACGGCGAATTAGTTTTCTTCAAAACTATATCGGAATCCATTTTTACTGGCAATACTATCACCCTTAGAAAATTGCGACCGATTTGGGCATTCAACAAGTTCGTTTCATTGCCAAAGCTTTCCAGATTAGAGATTGGTATCAATAGCTGGATTGCTGACCTGGTACAAGCTGGAGATGCTGGTCTAACAGCAAAAGGAGATCAGCAACTGTAAACTGATAAACGTTCTCAAGAATTGTCCATTATTTACGGTCTTAAACTAAATGCATCGAAAATGGCCTTTATTCGGAATTTAGAACCGTGACCTAATAGCCTATTAATTGTAAAAATGTTTAAAATAATAGACTAATATAAGTTATTATCGTGCATAAATAAAATTATACCATAGAGCAGATGACTCACGCAAAAGATAATTATTATCAGTATAATTAGAAGTGGAAAGGGCGGTATGTAATAGTCGTAAATACTATGCTTATTATAAATTAATACCGATAGTCATGGCAACGACAAACTTCCACAGATTTGGGACGGATTTCTCCCACTAGATTGGGCCAGTATATCCATGCAGAATTTTTCCTCAGAATTCTAAAGAACTTACGAAATCTTTAGACAAATTAATCGACTGGCGAATTTCCAATACCTAATAAGAATATACGCCACTGCCACATTATTAAAAATGATTGTTAGTATTGATGAACATTTGTTGAGAAAATGCAGCAGAATAGATTTCGTTGAATTTTCATGCCATTAGAAAACAACCCATTCTAATTTGCGTTGAGTTTATAAACCTTTGTTTAAATTAATTGCAGCACCATCCTGGCTGTTGATATCAGCAATTTTTTTATGCGACTGTGTAGTAAATAACCTTCCACTAAAATCGTCGCTGAGAAGGACAACGGCCAAACCCTGTTGGTTGGTAACTTGTGCGGAGGAATAATCAGACGTTCGGTGGTAAATAGAATAACGGACTGCGCAAATTGGTTTGTGGACTTCTTCGACGTGAGAGGCTGCACCAGCACAACCGTTTGTATCAGAATTTTATACGAGCCGGTAAAGTTAATCGCCGTGCGCTAAATATTGATATTGCCGCTACCTACTCGATCACTGGTATATAAAGATGTACGTAATGATCGCTAATTAGGTCAATGGAAATGAGTCGGAGTTTGTTCTAGCTGCAGTCTATGGCGTACCAGCCACCTCAGTTGAACATCAGCAAGACTGATTCTCTGGCTAAATCATTGTATAGTAGTTCATACGAAAATCTGGCTGCGGTCGATTATTTTCTTTTTGATACACGAACTGTTTAATTGTTTGCTAATTTATCTTTTAACGAAAGTGTATTTTGTATACTCTTTAATTGTTTGACATATATAATATTTATATTTTTCTGAGGAACTAAATCAATGTAGATTCTCACCATATCTTGACAACATATTTTATGTGCAGTGTAGCTGTTAATTAGATTTCCTTTGAATCAGGCGTTCTAGGTGAATTTCACTTGTATATTTATTGAAGAGATTCTTCTACTGTTGGATCACTTAAAATGGCGTTGAGATAAAGAGAGCTCCGTAGAAACTATTTGTAACTATATTGCATATGAAGTTTTGAATTACGTGGCAAATTTTGTTTTATACACCGGTTTTCTAATTAATGGTATATGAAGCTACATCGACCGGCAATATTCCATACCAAAACAGACCACGTTTGTCAGGTCATCTTCATTAGGACTGGGGAAGTCGCTCTAGCGGAATTGTTCGACATAAAGACACCGTGGAATGGGAGACAGACAACAGTTGACCATAGATTGGAGAAAATTGCGCCGTTTCCACGGGCGTTGACTACTACAAAAAGGACCATGCAGGTTGCTATTCTGCTTTATGTTGGTGAATTTAATCGAGGCGACATCGGTTAATATTGTTGAGGCGGTCATTAGTCAGTGAAACATGCAAGCACGCTCACCATCTTCGAACAAGATGAAGCCAGTCATTTTTTGTGACAAGTGTGTATTATATTGAAAGCTGTACGGCATAAATGCGCCATTACCGAATGGAATTATGGCAGCTGCTTCCAGATCTTCCGTGTAATTGATTAGTATGAAAAATAATAATCTGTTGTCTTTAGCTGAATATTATTTTTGAGAAACTGTCTTTGATTTGTTGTTGTGAAGAAAGTTTTATAATAAGGTTATACTGTGGTCTTGACCTCTTCATTGGGACTGGGGCGGTCGTTCTGGTCGGAATATGTAGACAGGAAAATATCTGCAATATAATATTGGCATTGTGCTCTGATGACCACCATGAAATTGCAAAACGCTTTAATACATATGACCAACGAAATACTTCATGTCGTGCGATTGGTAAAATTCAATTGGATTGTTGCAAATACCTAGCTCATAAATATTATTTATTTAATTATCACCGCTAGCCAAATAATTGATTTTAAGAAATGCAGCTTAATCAATCATGCGAAACAACTGTTGGTTGTGTGTAGTGCTTACAAGATTTAAATTAAATTTAGGGGCCAAAAATAAACATTAATCCCGTTATACCTAACCAACCAAACAATATAGCAAAACAGTCGTCAGGCACATGCACTAACGTTTTGACTAAGTTCATCATCAGAGCACATCGTTAGACTGAATAGCGCAGATGTTCTACCTGAATCGATGTCGACTGGACACTTCCAATTCAGTCATGAAGACAAACCTAGTTTTCATCATGCTCTGATGAGGATCACTGATGTTAGAACCACGTCAGCACGTCTGACTGATTGCTTTGTTTTTCAACGGGTCAAACACTAATTTAGTAATGTATTTAGCAAGTAATAAAGATCTAGATTGCTGTACACCACCGATGTGTCAAGTAGTTAAAAAATATTGTTAACATAAAGCCTAGTTGAGCAATTAATCTTTGATTCACTTAATTCAATCTTCACGAGGGCGCTTTCAGGCTCACTGTCAAGATAAAAACTAAGCGAAAGACTACCAAACACGCATCATGAAAACTGCTATCCATTATATCCAATGTTAGAGAATAGGACATACAGGGCTAGAGCCATAAACACTCCTATGCAACTCAGCACAATCCTGGTAAACAACCATGCGGTAGGCGTTGAGCTAATTTGCGGGAAAATTTCACCACTTAGCTAATGAAGAGATAAATAGTTTTGAGTTGATGGATAGAGACTATGGCATTTAGTGACATTTAAATATTCTAGTAGTTGTAGCCAATCCCATAACCACATTGATCGAATGATGCCGTAAATCACATGAAAATAATTTTGCAATAGCATTAGACTTCCTAATCCCTCTCTTCGATTGGATCTTGTAGGTTTTTCAAATCACTACACGGGGCAGCTTTCGAAAGAGCATAATAAAATAAGCCATGCAAACTACAGCGACAGCGATATCGCTCAGGAGGCTGAAGCGTAGCATGGTTGCAGTACTGTTTGAACAAATCATGTCTTTAAATTATAAACCTTAGTGAAATTCAGCTCCAGGTAAAGCCTTATTCCACGAGAAAAATACAGGCCTAATCGATAATTATCTAACGGTATAAAAAGAAAATGCATCCATTAGGCCAATGTTACTATAGCCGGTAGCATATTCAACAATAATTTAAACTGAAAAACTTAATCAAAGGTCGGTCAATCTACCCCAAATCAAACGTGAACAAATAAACAGGAAGTCAACATTGAAGATTCTTAAAATATAGCAACCAACTCCTTACAAAAGTATGACTTTCGGGGTGCCAATTAGCGTAAATAGTCGATTAATCATTGAGCATGTGGAAATCGACAGTTATTGGAACGCCACTTCTCGCTCTATCAAGTTTGCAGGCTTCATACTAACACCAATCCCACACAATTTAACCAGTCGCGAAGCAAAACAACCGGCTGTTTACATAGACAAAATATTACAAATTGATGACATACAATGTTATAATCTTAAAAGCCACTAAGAATAGCATGTCATTTAAATACTACTGTTGTAAATTAATATTTCAACAGTAACCAAATACAGATATCATTTCGACACCATTCGCACGGTTTCAGCAATAACTTATGTTAAATTAACTAAAGATAAAAACAGTGCACTCTACGCATGCACTGTCCGGAGCAACGCGGACCATTTTTTCGAAACTTAAACCTTACCGAACTTAACACAAAGGTACGTTCTAACAGGCGCTTTTCGATGAAAATGGTGAAAAAGCCCAACTTAACGAGCCAGTTCTTTTCAATCTGCCAAACAAGGCTAATTATGTGAAGAATTATAACGATATGTAGACACGGTGAAAAGGTTTAAATTTTCAGATTAAATCAAAATCACTAGCTTTCGTATCAACTCTTGACAATGATTCAAATTCAGAGGAACGAATGTTTGGACCCAGTACAATTGCGTAACCACAAAATGGATGAGGAAATACACTATTTTTAATCATATCCCCCCCATTTGTGGAGACCAAGCCTTTCACGGCTTGAATTATAGGATGTCGCATCCATTACCGCAGAGGAACCAAACTCAAAATATGGCTTGTCGAACTTAGATAAAGCTACAACACATGATCAGACCTACGCACCCTGAAGCTACGCCATATATGATTTTAAACTTAAGCAAAACCTATCACGCCGAATTATCGAAAGGTTTTCAGTAGACACATTTTCTGAATCCGATGTGATTTAGCCCGTCTTTCATCAGATAAGCAACCGTATTTTGTTTAACATAGACGTAGATGTGATTTTTGCTGGCCTCTGTAAGTGAAGGCCGATGGTATTACGAGAATTACAGATTGAAATATATCCAGGCCATAAAATGTGAAAGATGAGCTTTGAGAAGCAATTGTCAGACAAACAAATCCACGTTATTCCTACTAAATCACAGGACACCGCATAATAAAAGAGACAGATGGCAAGATTTACATGAAGATTGCTGAAAATAGTTACACTCAACAAGCGTTCCTTAGCTTGTGTGCAGCAGTTACATTGCAGATTCGATTGTCCGCGAATCAAACTACTTCTAACAAATGCAGCGATTAACAGGTCAAATAAAATTGTACCTACAGCCCCAAATATAGGCAATGCTAACAAATGTTCATCGGTCAAATACACGATATCATAAGTGAAATGAAATTGATTATTAGAAGATACGAGGAGCCGCTCAACCTGTGTACCAGCTTTGTCATTAGATGTCTACAAAGCTTTCAAAATTTATGTAGACTTTAGTAAACGGCAACATCAGTTGTGAATATTGACATTAGGGCCACATTGGATTAAAAAACTCAATACGTTTTGAATTCTAGTTAAATTAACGCTTTCGTAAGCTACGCCCCGATGAATAAATTCTCATTTAATATATGCATTTTAAGAAAGCTATGAATAATAGACAAACAACGACGAAATAGAATAAGCTCTGGTAAATGTCAACAAAACAATAACGAACAGTTTGTGCTAACACTTAACGGATATTAAATTATTTAGTTAAAATGTATGACAAATTATTAAAGCAAAAACTGCCTTACAACGATAAACAATCCAAACATACAAGCAATAAGATATGCCTTTCCACAGAGATAAATTACGAGCAATCTAAACGCAATACCGTACACATCTTTATTTTTCAATAAAATTAACGATGTGATTTAGCAACGCGCTCCAACTCGTCCTTTTTCTTAATTGCAAATGAATTTGAGCTCCCTTTGGCAGCATTTATAAGCTCATCAGCAAAACACTCCGCAATGGTTTTAACATTACGGAACGAAGCTTCACGCGCACCACGACAGAGGTACGTAATTGCCCAGTTTACACGTCTGAGTGGGGATACATCAACAGCTTGTCTTCGAGCTGTACCACTTCGCCCGATAGCAGTAGAATCCTCACGCGGACCACTGTTATAGATAGCGTTGACGAGAACATTAATAGGATTCTATAAAAAATAAACTACATTTTAGTACGAAGCAAATCATCCGCAATAATCATAAACATAAATAGATCAGAGAAAAGATGTAATCATAGATCATACGAACGAGACATTTTAATCATTTGAAAGAGATATTTGCATAAGAAAGAGTCTTACCTCACCGGTGAGAAGATGAATTATTTCGAACGTATGCTTGATAATATTCATAGATTTTATCTTTTTGCCATTGTTGCGTCCATGCATCATAAGAGAACAGCACACACGCTCGACAATCGGGCACTCATTCTTCCTAAACCTTTTGACCTGATAACGGCCTGCTGTATGTGGTAGAATAATCTGCTTTCGCATATTTATATGGTCCTACCTAGTAAATACAGCAGTAATTACCATAAGACTGACATCATTAGGTATGTCAACCATTGGCCATTTGCCAAACAGCATAATCTCTTGACCCGGAACTATGTTATTCATCTAGAACAAATTCGGCAAAGAGTGCTACATACCTCGAAGGAGCATGCGAACTAAGCCGCCAAAGTAAGCATAGTGATCTAAACAAGAATACATTTTAATAGAGGAAATATGAAGAGAAAATGATTAAGTCTAATGGGTGGGTTTTTGTTACATAGCTTTTGAGACACATAATAATGATGAAAATAGCTAACAGTTACTAGAGAACTCGTAAATAGAAGGACCTTTAAAAGAACTGGCTACATAAATAATGGCGAAAGTAGAGAATTTATAAATACGAAGCGTAAGCTTTTGTAGTGAAGTCTGAAAATTCTTGCTGCAAATCCTATTCTTTTCCTTAACTAGTTCCCTTTATAACAGAAGTTGTAAGACCTTGTGTATTATCCGCGACGATGTTAGGTGCAAAGATGGCTGAGATTAGTACTGATGGGGACCATTATTAGGGCCGGTATTGCGGTCTCCGGCAAACATCGAGAAACTTAGTCAGGTTAGCAGTGTCTAGAAATACTTCTAGACACTTGAGACCAGCTCTGGTTGACTAGCTATTGTTCCTCCTGTTGTAGCGTTGACAACAGGAGCGAGAGACTGAGTGGAAGCTAGAATTTGTCTCGTTGAAAATATGCGACAACGCCGTAGTAACTGGCACACGTGAAGGTTCAACAAATAGATGTTGTTCCGTCTCAATAATTGCGCAAAAACAAGATTAGAGTGACCGAAATTGACTCTGCGTGTGAAGCAAACAATTCTGAGGGTAGTTTAGCAAAAACATTTGACAGTTTGATGACAAGTATAATGCAAACCGAGAGAAAGAGTCTACACATAAAGAATAGTTCGCTATCTTCATCCCAAACAGAACATCAATAACTAAAATTGGACTGCATTCTAACAATCTTACGGATGTAAAATTATAAATTTATAAGCGCAAATTGTTGAACTGACTGAGGCACTACATACGAAGTTAGACAAATTACAGACAGATGTTCTGCCATGGATTGAATTGGCTGATATAACAGTGGAAGGCGACACGCCAGTCAAAAACAAATCATCAGGTGAAGAAATACTGAATATATTAGCGAACGAAGACTCAGCGCGCAACAGCAAACAAGATCAGTTAGTTTTATTTAATCTTGATGAAAATGCCGACGTAAAAGATGACGAGAAATTAAATGTTTTAATCAAAGAAGAGACGCATGCTGATATTACTAAATGCTATATGGTGGGGAAACGGTCAGATCATCCAAGGCCAGTAGTTGTAAAACTATCAAAAAGGCCAACAAATATGCGGATAGAATCTATCAATAAAAAGAAAGATGAGAATTCAAATTTTCACACCATATATATTGGACGGGACAAAACGTTTCTCTAACGGAAGTTGGCAAAAGCAAAAAAGTTAAAGAACAACTAGGAACGGAAGCCGTCAACCTCTGATCAAGCTA
>JAQBSW010006334.1:0-49405 GCA_029291075.1 Eudiplozoon nipponicum | reverse complement strand
TATATTTACAAGTATGTAGGTGCTTAATGTGTGCAAATAGTTATTTAATTTGTGTGCACAAAGCACAATAAGAATATTATAAGAAATAGAGCAAGTATGATGGAGCAACGAAGGGAATACAAGTTCAGCTTAAGAAATCAAATAAAAATGAAATAAAATTTTAGCGGTAGTTTTAAGAAAGAACGTTCGGTGACAGTTAATCAGTTTACCAATATATACCTTTCACTACAATTAGTTTATATATGTACCCAATAAAAACTTCGCTTCCAACCATTAGAATTCACCTCATTTAATATGGTGCGTAGAGAAAGTTAACAGTGGTTACATTTAAAACATCAAAAGCTAAAATCAGTTAATGTTCGTGACTGCATAGAAATTGTGCAGCCGACATTTCTAGTCAAGTTCAATGTATGCGAGACTTCTAGAGGTGAGAGCCGCATATCTAACTTTGATTTCCATATATATTCAATGCGGTTTGATCCTCGATAGTCAGTTTACCGTCGTACTCTGATGATGATCATGGAAGGTCGAAACGCGTCAGTGCGTTGCGGCTGGCGATAGTTTTGTTATGTTGTTCGACGACTGGTTAAATACAATGGGATTGGTGTTTACTTCAAGCTCACAAACTTGATTTAAAGCATCATCTTAGGATGAAATATTATTCTTTTACCAATCTGATTCCTGCTTTGCGATAACATAACAAGAGCAGCCTAAAAGCAGTCTGACTATGCATTTTCTCCTGTGTACTTTAATCGAGCTCATGGTCTTATCTACAGGGATAGAAATTTCAATATGTATCCATTCGATTTGGCAGTGGAACGCGTTGGATATGGATAAGTTTCAATATCTTGCGGGCAAATAGAATAAATAGATTGTAGTCCAGAACGATAAATGTTTGTGGGCCCTGTACCAGATGAGAGAAATGAGCGGCTATAGCACATAAAAAATAATTCCATTATATTTCCAATACATACAAAACATGCTTTTGATCCGCACTTATGGCATAAGAAAACATAAACTGCTATATTAACATTTGAGCCATGTGCACACGCTCAATCTGAAAGTAATGTGATCGTCAATACGCCAATACAGGAAGCAAAATTATTTTCCGAGCCAGTAGTTGAGAAATCTATGTTGTCATATAACATGATCGAGCGAATATGATCGGAAAATTGAAGGGGGGAACAAATCACGTGTGGATGTTTAAACAACAGATGATTTAAATTAATAATTTGTCTAACATCAATAAGTATATTCAGTTGGGTGCATGGCGGACCTTAGTCGAGTTTATCATCAAAATAGCATGCCATATGGTCAATATATCCGCAAACAGCTATTTGTTAACCATATTTAGTCTATAGTAAACGAGATGAGCAAAACACACACACACACGCTTGAAGGGACACATTTAAAACTTAGAGAAGAATATTTTGGTTGTTATGTGGTGCACAAGAACTTGCAATCATTAAATGACAATAAGCCTAAGGTTAAACGTAAAGATCAAACTAGTATCATCAATCAAATGATACTATGAATGTTGACTTTGTGTAAACTACTATAAAAATACATTGCATTTTCATAATGCAAAAACACACCGTTCTATTTCTTATCTAATTGGCATAATTTAATTATCTTAATGAAATTAGGTCTAATATAGCCTAATAGGCGGGAACTAATCATGTGCTTTTGAATTATGAAATCGACAGGTGGATACGATGTCATTGAATGAAGCGGCTCGCAGGTTATATTAAGACTTGCGGAAAAAATCGGTCGCACATAGACGAACATTCAAGCTGTTATTTTGCAATGAGGTGCACGTCAGAGCTAAATATTGACTGGAAAGGAAATCAGCAACAACATATATATTTAAAAAATATAAATTCCATTCAATTTAGGCCAATTTTAGCTATCGGATGAAAAATAATTTGTTCATTTTGCAATTTGTGGTCCAATTAACTGCGTAAAACTACAAATCATCTGGTTTTTGTCTGTCTAAGGAGGTACACTTCAACAAGACTTATTGTAAATTTGACCAATGATCAAAGTTAAAGTTTAATGATCCTAACATAGCTAATCTAAGCGTTCGTCCTGGGCAGTGAAAATGCACGCCCCACTCCAATCAAATCGTAACTCTAGTCAGTTTGTGAAAGAAGTTGAACGATGTATGAGATTATACTTTCCGTTCATGTTGCCTTTGGTTTGTCCTTCTGGTCACAACCGAACTAATTTGTTACTAGGTTCGCAACACCTAATACATACTTGCAAATATATTAGCTCTTCGCAACAAACAGTATTTAAAAGTTGAACGATACTCATTTGACGTCATTATACGCTATATCACGTAATAATGTAATGTTGACAAAAAATAAACTTTGTGATTGGTATTTCCCCAAAGTGAGCCGACTTCGGTAAAATAATAATCATAGAATTTTGAGCAATAGATCAACGCTCAACGAAATGTTTGCAATAACGCACAAACCCTGGAACATAATATGAAAGGACACTTAACCAAATTCAAATATGGTCAACATTTGTGCGCAACGCAACATATGCATCTGCTTTTCTTAGTCGGATTTCGTCAATCGCACATCCAAGTTAAGGCGAAGGGCAAGAAAGGAGACCCTGATGCTGTTGTTCCAGCTATTTTAGCCAGGATCTTTTATCCTACAACTCCATTCCTTCTTAGAGTTGAAATCACGGGCAATTACTAAGATTTCTGAACACCATTCAATTAAGGACACCAAATTTGATAACTTTTTAAAATCATTCTTTTCATTAGCAAAGACTAGGCGCGAATACGTTCATAGCTGTCAGAGCTAGGCTTCCTACGCAGAACACAACATAGAAAAAACGATAGTTTATAGCTTTCCAGTCAAGTACGGCTTTTGTACAGAAGTAAAGCAGAACTGTACCTAACTGGATTACTTGTGCAATAAGACAAGAAATGAAAAGCCTGTTCCCGTGAGCACAGTCAGAATCAGTTCTGTTCTTCTGGAGGCAAGGAATGTGGACATAACGTTTATGTAGGAAACTAGCCGTAAAACTTGACTACTTCGCACGAGAAACGCCCTCAAATTCTACAACCTTTTAGATAAGCCATCATTAGGCTTAAGCGTAACACGATAGCCAGCTTAGAATGCGGGATGCTCACCACGGATATTTTGATTTATTTTCGACTTCGGTAAATAGAAGTAGCGTCACCAATCGCCGTCATTCTCGCTATCCTTGAAACCCGTTCTAATAAGTATGGGTGTTTACAACTTCTACTTTTGTAACATAGGGCCATCGGGCAATAAACTATCTTTGATTGAAAATTTGAAGTTAGTACGCATTTGTTTAATTTTTCGAGAACGCGACTATACTAGTTTTACTCCAGAATTAAACAAAATTTTCTAAACCAGTGGCTCCGATTTAGCGACAAACCTAAGTAGTTTTTCTAGACTATTCATCCTGAAAGATTCAGCGAATAAGGCGACTCTCTTTATATTGTGTGCAGGCTAATGCGGCATTCATTCGTCATTTTGTGCATAAATCATGGTTAATAGTAGGCTAAGTGTAAGCACTAGTTTGCCCATTCATACAAGGAATGGAAGATTTTTATTGTTTTCATTCTCTTAGATGGTCTGCCATCCAAGGCTGATAGACAATATCTACTCAGAATATCTGGGAATTAATGCACCAGATAACGCCATTGTCCCTTCTGTTAGTCCAGACACTGGTCTTTGTTTACTCTAAGCCACTGTAGACGCTCGCCATGAGTATTGAAAATGTCAGTAAATCACTCTCGACATTGCATTACAGCTGCGACAACTTTTAGAGAATAAACCGTATTCTGCCGCGAAGATCATTTTCAGAAAATGAAAGTTCCAGTTATCGCCGACGGAGATATTGTTGAAAAACCATCAACAGTTATTAACACGGTGCAAACAGAGTACACATTGTAATCCAAAACTATTAAATTCTTCAATGATGCTTCGTCCTTAAGTACGGAACAAAAATTATTTCCAAATTGGAAAAAAATCACAGATTGTGCAAAAGCGCTTCGTATATATAAATATGAATAACTAATACTGCTTTTCAGTGTAATGTTTCTATTTCGACCTTAATTTTGTACCAGTTTAATTTATGCAGTGTACCTGATAAATAGATGAAGCGAAGGCACTACTATACAATATGTGCAACAACAATACAAACCAAGAAATAAACATTCTTTCTAATTAAATATTAAAATTTCTGGTTAACTACTATAAAGGCAGAGTGTAAGCAAGTCAATATCATAAACAGCATAGAAACTACAACCATTAGATACTTAGCTTTAACACATGAAATTAGTAGGTGTAAAATAGTTTAAAAATAACAAAAATTCACACATTCTACCCGGTCCAGTTTCCTTATCATATATATATTCCTTTGTAGGTACATGAAAGGATAATGAAAAAAAATTATTGTATCTGACCAAAATATAGTTTTATCTTTTCCAATTGCAAATAAATAATGAATTATAAAAAAACACCCATTCCAAAGGAAAACTAACACACTTATAATATAGTGGGCATCTTAATTTGCGGCCAGTGCTCAAATTAAAAATATATCAATGAAGAATATGATAAGCAACATACCTGTTGAGCTTCGGCCTCTAATTTGTCACAATCCACAAACTCTTCATCACTAGATGACGAGTTAATGTAATCAGGCTGGAAAACAGAAACAATAACAAACAATGTGTCAGCTATCGTAAGTGAGACCAATATGCCATGCCAGGTACTTCAAAATAGTATAAGAGAAAATGTTAAAGCGTGTAAAATCTAACTTAATGACGTATTGCGTCATAAATTAGTTTTAAACTAAATATTTTTTTAAAGTATAACTATGAATTGACAATCCATCGTGATTTTTCAAAATTGAAATCGCAAATGTGTTTTTGTTATTATTTGTGTCAATTGAAAAACTTGGTACTTTCTGAAGCTAATTAAGAAGCCCCACGGATGCAAAATAAAAAAGATAAATATGAGACAAAATATTAAGTGAATTAACGTAAACAAAGGCATACAAACATACAAGTATATACACAACATTCATGCACAAAATTCCTATTTTAATGTAACTGTGGAAATGACATGATTAATTCTTCGAAAATTCGCAATTCTTTATCGTTATATGCATGCATGCACGTACGCATATGTTTACGTTTTTCTGTGAATGATTGCGATAATTTTTCGAAAATATGCGTAGTTATTGTCATTTAAATCTGTTGGCGGATAGCTCACCTTACTAACTCCATGGTTTAGCCTAATTTACATAAATTTACATTGCTATATTCTCTGCTAAAGTATTTGTAAAAAACCAGGGATTTTTCAATTCTTGTTATTATAACAATAAACTGATAAATGATAATCTACAGGTCTTTTTTTAAATAGCGAATGATAGTCGGAAAATTTAATCCAACATACACATAAGCATAAATGTAGATCAGTCTTCCGCATGATTGATTCCTGAATAGTCTATGCTAATAAGATAGAATTAACCGTGACGTTTCACTAGACCTCAATTAGAGCTTGATACCAACAAATATTGACCAATTTTGGTGTGCTTAAGTACACGAGAGTACTGTCTATCAAATGGACGTGTCTACTTACAAGCCTATTATTCACATTTTCTGCTGTTTTCAGCATCCACAGAAGTTGTCTCGGTAGCTTGGAAATCAGCTTGTGTAAACAATCCATAACTATGTTTGAAGGAAATGGAACATCGAAAAGACGCAGGATAGAGCTTGTCTGACCGATAATTTTTCATGAGACTCAGCAGAAGACGGACTAAGCAAATTCGAGCGGAAAGGCCAATTTACTTGCGTGTGTTTTTGCTTGCAGCCAACATCCGTCATTTACTTTGGCTCAGGGACATGAAGACAGTTCGTTCGGCACAATAGCTCACCTGGCATACTGATTAGTGCTAATAAGGCTGATTTAAGGTTACAATTAAAAGTTGTTAACCTCCTACTCTGGGAGAAACTTATCAAGCCAATTTTAACCCATCTATGCTGCGTTACCAGAAGTAAACTTTCAGTGAGGATTACGAATCAATGTGCAATCTTCTATTAGTTTCGCAGCCGTTGTTGCATGGGGAAGAGTTTCAGCGTTAACATTGATATCATGCAACTTTGGTTTATTGTCATAAGACAAGCAGAGGCTTCAACATGTTTTCCATTTATAGCATTTTAGATGTTACTTGGTACTCCAACTGTTGTATTAATAGGATGATAGTGGCCTAAGTAGATAGGCCGGTCAATGCGAACAACAGGTGTAAACAATCATACGTTAGCGCTTCATGCATACAGACCACTCCAATTCTCAAATAATAGACAAGACATAAGGATCGAAACTAGTTATAAAACACAGCTCAAGACACAACAATAAGTCAGTTAGCCGAATGGACGCGTTTCGAATTTTCTTTTTAGCTTATTGATATGGCCAGATAGTATTGTTGTTAGAAGCAGTTTTAAATCTTTGTCGAGCAGCCCAAGCATAACAGGCTAAGTTGTGCATAATGAATTGCCTTTTCTACACTATACAATTCTTAGTTTATACTAGCATATGTAAGTAATTAATGGGTCAGGTGTTTATAACAAGACCGCAACCTTGATTATAATAATCTCTGTTAGTTTCAAGCAGTTTTAATTGAGATTTCCTGATCTGCAAATTTAATTGTAATTAATAGGGTTTTGTTTAATATTAATAGACACATGCGCGCAATATGCAGGTAACATGCAGTGGATTTATGTGACATGATGATCAAAGTTCGGATTTACTATGGTGTTTCTTTTCATCAATTATCAGTGACTTTAAACTAAACTGCTAATCATTCTAGATTTATATCCACTTACTTTTTCAATCATTTATTGTGTTTATTGTAACTACTTTTGTATAAGACATTTGATTGTGTTGACAATAAATTATTTTTTTGCCGTCTAGAGCACGGTTTATTTGGATTAACAGTGAATTGATTCATACATTGCAACATTACATTCAAAAAACGTCTGATGATCCAGCTTACACTTCTCACCTTACTCTTCGGAAAAAGGTCATGGACTAATCATGAGTACGGATAGTAACAATAGCCACCAGGGACATGTAGGAATGGGGTAATATTACTAAATAGACAGCTGCTCCGCAAAACCTATTACAATGACTACAAAACCTCCTCTGTTAGATAGCGCTTCACCTTTCTAATGCTGCTTGTTCTGGAACATTAGTATACATCGATACAACATCGAAGCTTGCCATTCTATCATTCTCCAACAATTAGTATCTTCTAAAAATGTTAATAAAATGATGTGTTGTCGCATATAAATTTAGACAATCTATAAGTTGGTGAGTTTTGTAAATTTACAGTTAATCTAACTAGATTACCTTGCTTATTAAACTTTACTAAACCATAAACTCTCAGAGGGACTGTATCACGTTTTATTAAAGAATTCCCAAGTCCTGAATCTAATTCATCCAACTCAATCATTCCACTGACTATAGTCTTAACCTCTCCTTGCAACTTATCCGTTGGGTCTTTATTTATTTTATTATAAACCTCAACATTATTTAATTGCTCATACAATTTAACCTCATAATCTGACTGATTCATTAATATTGTTGCGCCACCATTATCCGCCTTAAAGCATGTTACTTTGTTGGCTAATAATTCCGCTCTTAAGCATTTCAATTCATTATTCGGCTTACATATCTCTACGTTATGCTCTAACACCACTTTGGACAGATCCAATACAAACCTAGTTTTATATTTGTCTGGGTGGAACTTGGCAGTCTTTACTGTTTCTGCAATTATCTAATTCTTAGGTCCATGTTCGACAGGGTTTGCGGTGTTACGTCCAAGATTAAGATTTGTTTCTGGCTTTCCTTGAGATCTGATTACATAATCTACTCAAGCAGCAAATTTGTCATGCAAGAACTGAAAGTCGTAATTAACAGTCTTTGCAGCTATCCAACACGCGCTTATCTATATTTCGTTTACTACTTTACAGTGATTAAGGTACACTTCTGAAGAAAGGGACGAATCAACACCCAGCCACAACGATGACCAGATCAATTCGTACTTGGAAATGGAAATCAATCGATTCTTTGCAAACTGATAGCGCAAAGCAAAAATCCGCGAATGTAAATTGCGTAGAGTCAGCATTTGAAGCTCGCAATACACACCAATCATTCAAATAATTGTAACTGCTTTATCAATATTGCGAGAGGTACCGATTCTTAGCTCCTGCGAATAAAATGATAACTTAGCGTTGGGATTGGGTAGTCAATTTAGGCTGTAATTATAGAAGTAACATTTTAACCGGCCTACTTTCATTCATATGCAAGTACTAAAATAAACATGGTAGCCTGTTTCAGCAGTTTGCGTGTTTGTACCGGCAATGCATTACAACCACGTTATATTACCATGGATTAGTTTTTGTAACGGTTTTGTAATTTATTCAGAATACGATTAGCACTTTAACCTCGACGCGATGCTTCAGTTAAAACTACGCTTGGAAATTTTTGATTTTGACTTATACCAGAGAATGAGCGATTTAACAGTATATAGTGTAAGGTTTATTAAATACATTATGGTAGTTAATTTGATTAAATCACCTACTCAAGCAGCCATTTGTCGTGCAAGACGTGAAAGTTGTAATTAACAAAGTCATTGCGCTTATCTGTAATTCGTTTAATACTTTACAGTGATTAAGATACACTTACTATCCTGGATACGTGTAACTTTAACAATAATTGCTTGTGCGGGTAGTGACAAATCTTTAAATCAAGTTTGCGAGCTTGAAGTAAACGCCAATCCCAATGTAATTAACCAGTCATCGAACAACATAACAATTGACAATTTTAACTTTTCTTAGCATATATACCAAATCAAATACGTAACACCTCCGTTGACTTATAAAAATGGTGCCACATATCAGCTAAGACTTTGAATCGGTTCATTTTATTTAATATGCATGTGAGTTTAGTGCGGCCTAATTTCGAGAAGTTTTATTGTTTAAACTTGTTATTTTTAGGTTATAGTAGATCAGTACAATTTAAGAATTTTAAATAACTCGCGGTATTTTATGCCTAATAGTTTGTTTTTGATCGATATAATAATTGATAACGGTGTACGGTGTGAAAAGTTAGTATTTTTAATAGTTCTTTTTGCTTTCAGACAATCTAAATTTCTTTTAAAGTCCACATGATAATGCAGTGATAAAACATCAGTTATTAAATGCACTATCCCATTGTTTCGCCGATTCCAGCCAATAAGTGACCTGACGTGCAGGATGTGGACATACCAATCTGAAACAGTACCTCGGCTAACACAATTGACATAGCTTACCTAGATGCAACGAGAAGAGCACATCGAATATGTCTAAAAGAACCAACCAGTTTTGTTCTAGACTGATACCTTAGTGCTCATAAGACAGTGATCTGAACCAAACCAAGCAACTGCAATAAATCTGAAAGTGATCGAAACAACAACGGTTATAATCTACCTTTCACGCTTCAGAAGAATACAGAAGTGCACACAATTATTGACCTTCGATATGGTTAGAAAAATGTACGAGCGATACAGTGGCCTCTAAAGCTTGCCAAAGACAGCTGTACCAAGGATTTTACATACAGAAATATCGACAGAATCTAATTCATCCGGGGTAACTTAGGATCCACAGTAGACTGGTCCGTTTACCATTAATAAGATTGAACCGTTAAGCACAATCTGTGGCATTGGATTTGAATTGGCTACAACAACTGTTTCGGGGCACAGGATTTTAAATTGCATAGGATAGACACATCCTCTGTAACGTTAATGAATGCTTTGAATTATTATTTTCAAACTATACATAGCTGTGTCGTCAACGTGTTCAATGTCAATAGGCCAACAATCGCCAATTTCATCCTATCTGGAGAGCGTTACAGATACCTCAGCAACACTGAATAAAACAGATATCACGTTAAAAGAAAAAAAGCCATTAGATGTAGCCCTGGTTGTCATTTAAAATTATTCACATCATCAGGTCCACTAATTAAGCAACAACCGAAAGAATTCAACTAACTCACTAACTTTCTAATGCCACGAGTTACCACTCTCTTACTACTTTTAAAATGGGTCAAAATGTTCCTGGTTTAAAAGAAAACACGTTGAACAATTTTCATTAAAAAATTAATGGTTTGGGCGTGAGTATGCTGTATAGTGTTAGTGTGATTTTTGTTTCTTTATGACATTTTGAGCTATAACGTCGGTTCGCAATCGCCTTTAGAGTTCTCAATACAACACAGGCCAACGAAACGAGGTCAAACTAACACAAACTCAATCCACCCCTAGGAAAAAGCGACCTTGTGTTCATTTACAGTCCATGCGTAACAATAAATTTCACGGTGGTGCACCAGTGAATAATTAATGTAGTATACTGATTTAATGTGTAGTAGAATTAGTACTAGGAGCAGCAGCAGCAGCAGCAGCAGCAGCAGTAGAAGTAATAGTATTAGTAGTAGCAGTAGTAGTATTAGAGATATTAGTAGTAGCAGCACTAGTATTAGTAGTATCAACGGCAACAACAGCAGCAGCAGTAGCTGTCAAGTAGTTAACTGACTAGGCCGACAGAATAAGTCTTGCTTTTATTCACATAAAACAAACTTCTAAGTACTGTCGCTGTTACAAACAATGCATTGACGGAGCCGTAGCTTCCTCCTTATTGGATAACTTGCCAAAGTAGCCAGAATTGCCGATGAAGCCGAATCAGTGACATACAGAGTTGTAATCAGTTTAGTTACTATTGTCCCAACAAAACGATAGACGTTGTTTAAATTCAAAATAATTTACCAATTTTAACCTAAACAGAAACTTTTTCGTACATGTAGAAGATAATATATCGACTATAATTTAGCGTCACATTTTTTTCATTTTTCACTCTTATTAGCCGTGCTGTATAGGTTGTGGTAAGACAAAAAATGACTTTCGTTGTTTAAATGTCATGCACCAGGTAATTTATTGGTCAAGCAAATTTTACCTATACAACCGCTACTCAGTACTTGTAATTTAAACAGCTTTAGTTTTAAAAACAATGCGTCAGTGAAAAGGCATCATTAATAGCTTAAAGCCCCAAGAGCAGGAAACTCCATAGAATGCCATTCTACAATGATTAAGGCGACTGAGGGGACCAAAGAAAGCGCATTTTAACCGAATGCAATTTTATCCTCGAAATAAGACTTTTGGGGCATTTGATGTTACCTGTTTTAGCCGGGAAGGAGAAAATAAAGATATCAAAGTTGTGCTAATAGATATTGTACTATATCAACTAAACAAATAGACATGAGTATATCTAAATAATTAGATCTGTCAAAATATCAAAATAATTAATGATTGCTAATATTAGAAAACTCGATTCCAATTTCAAAGAGAAGTTCGGCGAAACCGGGTAGTAACTCTTATCAAATGAAAATATTACTTAACACGCTACGAACTTACTGGAATATAGGACTCTTCATTGGCTTCCCGAAGGCTGCTACAGACAAAATTGTCCCAACGTTTAAGTACACTCACTGGAATATCTGGGAAAATAATATATAAAAAACATCCTATTTCAACAAGCGAATAACAAAGAATTTAACAATAAATAAATAAACGCATCGAAAACAGTCGTTACGGTCAATTCTGATTCAGAGCTTATGATCGAACCAAACAGTGCTCTAAATCCAGTCTTCAATGATTCCGTTTAACAAGGATCAACAGTGATATAAGGCCGGTATCAGCCCTGATTTACAAACATATTGGCTTTTAAGCGATTGCCTTTTGAAAATTTTGCCATCTAATTTGGAATCACGCATCTATTTTATTATGTACCAAGTCCAAGGTCTTCGAATCAAACGTACAGTCAGTATTCTCTTATGTTATGGAGACTTAGAAGATGATAAGTTCCAGTTTTCGGCACCTATGCAGGTCTTCTAATCACATTTCAGAAGAATCTTCTCATCGAAATATTAAATCTGTTTGGTATAGAGCATTGTCGGTTGAGCAACAAGAGAGATTAATCAAGAGAAAAATTTACGAGCCGACCAGTTTTATACGACTACTCATTGATTTTCCATTACCATCAAACCTCGTTATGGAACATCTATTGTGTAGGTTGGAATACCGTATTGCAAGGACACTAAAGCAACTATGGTGAATGTATCGAACCGTTAAAATAGTTAACCTGCATGTTCTTAGTAAAATATTATAAAATATGAAATGTTATTATAACGATCACTTAACCACGCCATACCATAACATCACAAGCCCCAAGACAGTTTAATGGGCTAAAACCTATGGATGTCTAATAAAAAACAGGATTCATTGGAGGACCGGTTATTTAAGCCTTATTGATATGGATTCCTCTTGAATCCAAAGTGTATAGTGATTGAAAAGTTCATGGATTAATGGAGCTAACAACAAGGTATTGGGAAACGAGACGCACTAAATTTTTGGTGTTGATATTTCTAAGATTTTTTATTGCATAAATACGGATTCTTATTCTGATTTATACTACCGTCTTTAGGTTTTTTATATGTTGCATAAAAATAAATAGATAATTGTAGATAAAATCAAATGGCAATGCCAAAATATAAACATACACGCATACAATCATAAATAAATACATACTTACATAAATATATATACATACTTACATGCTTACATACATGCATACATAAATATGCACATACACACACATCTACATACAAAATACGCTCATACATACATTTATGAAGATACAAGACGGATTTGATTGATCAAGAAACAAAACTTTGTGCCCAAGTTCCGCTTCGAAACCAGAGTGTTGCTCGAAGAAAAATAAACCTTGATCCAAATTAATGATTTCCTTCAATTAGTTTTGATAAAGTTAGCTGCTAATCTGAGGCAAATCAGCAATTCGTGTTGAATAATAAAATCATTGTAATAAAAGTCCAATATTTTGGAAACAAGGTGTACTCGAGTAAAAGGACGTTAATGCGAAAACAGTTAGCAATGCTCACCATAAAATGACAATATTAATTACACAAGATAATAATATAGTTATCTTTCAGAAAAGTCTCCTTCAAATGATATAAATATTAAAGATCTGCTAAATAAAGCTTATCGAGTTTAAAAACGCCAATTAAAATTTTACCAGTCGCACAACACAGCAACACGCACAAGTGCGTTTCGATTATTTACCGTAAAAGCCCGACCTCAAACTAATTAACGTGGATCAAATCGCGATTTTCGCATATAATTTAAAGAAAATCACAAATGCAACCGTCGTAAAGTCCATCCCCTCCTCAACGTGGTACGACGGTGTCAACCATGTCTCGATGGCCGATCATACATGGGCTAACGGGGCTATGGCGGTGATGTCACCAGGGCGTGGTGGATTTCCGACCGGCAATCGGATCTCCTATAAAATACCACATGAGTCCGACGACGGCACCATGACTCGGCGTGTGTTCCCCGCCACAAAAGGGTTCAACAGCCACAGGATTACATGGACTCCTGAACAGTACCCCGTACTTCCGAATGGCGAATGAGCTCTCAACAGCCACCGGCAACCATGCAACTTACTGCTGCCTTGCAGACTGCGCTTGGATGTGCAAAGGATAGAGGTGCGTCCTCGATCAAAAGGCCGAGTGGTGAGGGGACACCACTTGTACCAAATTCCCAAGAAACTCCATGAAATGTCATTGGAGCCGGCTTATCATCCAAAAGGAGTCAGCCGCAGTAAAGTAAAGTACAAATGCAACTCAAGACTCCAGTGGTCTTACATCTGTATTGAAAATGACTGTAATGTAAGCTATATAATTTATATTTATTTACGATAAAAACATTTTATGAGCTTCAAGGAAGCTGCATTGTCAAAGTTTCTTTGCTTAAAATCTGACATGGCCAGGATGGTGTTGTGTGGGGGTTTAGTCAGCTTCACTTCTGCATGTTATTAAGGTAAGTATACTCAAATTAACTATATTCTACCATCATAAATCTTTCACCTTTAAAACGTTTTTTATGAATCATTATTTTCATCAGTATTATTTCTATTTTTTTAAATAAAAAAATCTATTTCTGTTATTATTCTAATTACAGTGAAACATAAGTCATCAATGAATTTTGAGCATGATCTCAATGATGAAGAACACCCGACTAATTTATATAAGATTTTCAATATTACCGCTAGATAATTTGAATTTATAGTTTTAATGCATTTTCACGCTTAAAATACGTCACAAACACCATTTATATGTTTCATGGTGAAGTACATACAACTACGGGCAAGTAAGCTAACTCGGGCTACGGATGAGGTCGTAATGCTATAGTTAGCATGATCAGTGCTAAGTCAATTTGCACGAGACTGCTTTAAGACATGAAAAACAAATTATGATTACATAATGCATCCTAATCGATGGAACGACTTCGGATCACCGTACACGGTCAATAAGATGGACAGCTAATGAATTATTTTTCAAATACCATATAGTATGAGATTACCAAAGAGACTTTCCCACTAATGTCTTAATAGTCCGTTGTGGAGAACTAATATTTATGCAAATGTGTATTGGGCGTTGCGCATCTAGTAACAAATTACTATAAACAAGGCTGCCATCTTGATATATACACCTGAAACTTTATGCACCTACATTTGTCAGTATAAACTAAGCATTGTCGTGTTGAAAAGGCAATTTATTCAGTAGACCGGTCCATCCTTGTTGGGAACTCATCACGTACTGTCCAGAATTTGCCGCAGACAGGACTCAAACATGGGCATATCTGCCTCGGAATCTAGTTTGAGTTCTTTCCGCGGCAAATTTTGGACAGTACGTTATAAGTTCCCAATAAGAACGGAACCGATCTACCGGATGAAGTGCTTTTTTTGCGCACTATACAATGCTTAGATTATATTGAAAAATGTAGATTCAGGTGTTTATATTAAGATCGCGACCGCGATTAGAGTAATTGTTATCACCGCCCGCGCAACCAAAATCAGTATGGACGAAAGGAATAATCTTATTTAAGCATGCGTTTCATCAGTAGGATCCAGTACTACGACCTACACCAACTACATATTTCGTCAAGAGATGTTGGACAGCTGGATGACAAAATGTCTTATGCGAATAGGAAATTAAGTAGTAATCGAGTTAAGTTCATTTGAAATCTTCGACAATGCAACTTTAATGCCAAATCACTATATATAATATATACTGAGTCTATAAAAGGTGCCAATTCAGTGCTTGCTGAATCGGCACATGATACCAACACAGTGGGTTTCAAGATATGCTATATTTAAAAATTGAGAATTACAACTACTTCCGAAAACCTGTTACTCTAGAAAATCCATGCACCTTGGCAGTATATCAAGCCAGGGTATCTGTTGCATACAAAGCAACTAGTAAATAAACGTTTAAATATCAAAAACTATAAATTACACTTCCGTAGCTGCGCGACAATGCGTTGAATGAGCTCAAAAAATTCCATGAGAGAATAAGTCAAACAGTCATACTGATTTTTGAAAATGCATCCAATTTCACATAACGGCAACTGTAGAATTTCTTCGACAATTAACATACTTCTCGAGTGTTAACATAGTTCTACCAGTAAAGACAACTTAAAAATCATCACTAAGGTTAGAAAGCCTTACTTTAAATCGACCTCTACAAAAAGACATAATTATAGCTCCGTAGACATAGATTTTTTATGAATGTTTAACACCGAAAAGGAATATTTTTATTTATCAATTATTTCCACTTATACAAAGAACCAATAAATTAAAAATCAAACAATAACATTTAAAATCTTTAATGCTGATTCACAACGTTACGTCTTGATATGTCTGCCCAAACAATATTAGTTTTGTAATTTTCAAACTAAGAAAAAATAAATACCTGGAAAGAAATTCAACTTGGGTGTCTGACCGCGGAATTTTGTCATAAACGAGGACTGCTCCGCAACCCCAGTTGCTAATTCCGCGTCAACTTCTTTGTTGGTCTTCGTCACTGAGACAACGAAGTTGTCTGCATCTATTCCTGATTGTCTAGTATTGACTTCGCTCATGCAGTCGTCCAATCCATTGTCACTTGTTTTCAACGACAAGCATGTTTTTTCTATATTTTCTCTATTGTTATTATTTTGATCAATATCAATACTACCACCGTCCTTAGCAATATCATTCACAATTTGCTCAGAGGTGGAACAGCCAGATTCCAGCCCACTTGATAAACACTTTGTAATCGCAGCATCATTTTTTAAATTCGTATCAGTTTCCACCTCATTTTTGACATTAGACGTCTGCGATTCTGTGTAATTTTAACAAACAAATAATACAAGCTTTAATTTTCATTTCAATAAATGTTAATAGTATCTTATTTAATTTAGCAAAGTCAGTTGTTTGACTGGAACGAGATAAGTAACATATACGAAAATCATAAATCATAGAATCAAAAAGGCATACAACATAACATATCAAGAACAACACCAGAAAATAAGCACAATAATAGTATATTTAAGTTAAACAGAAAGTACAAGTTACATAAACTACAAATTTAAATATATAACGAAAAGAATAATAAAACCAGAACAAAAGAATAAATAGAAACAAATCAGAACGACACTTGAAGTAGGATTTTCTTCACCTCGGTTTTTTGCTTAAAATTGGAGACTTAAGTTAGTTAAAATCTCCTTGTTTTGGTTTTCTTGCGGACGAAATAAGTTTGTAAGCTAAATGTTTCGTTTCTGCATAATAGATAAATTCCTAGCAATGTATTATGCACTGTATTATGTAACAATTAGTTGAAAAATTTAATAATTAATGAAGAATAGCAAAACACAAAAGAATCCTCAAATTCCCGTAAATATAGATAGAATTTTATGTATCACTGTAATCTTAATTACACATATCAAGTATATATATGCACAAATGTATACGTCAGGAAAATCAGTTATCTCCGATCAGATATTTGAAACAAGCTATTTATACAAAACAATAAGAACTCGGCCTAAACATTCAAACGGTTAACTAACAAGATATTTTAATCTACTGGCCACGAATCACACAACCCCAGAACAATTTATTAACACCCAGGTAAGTCCAAACGACAACTTGACGAGCCTGAACAAACATAGGATCATATTGGAAACAAATTAAAGACGAAAGGACAGCTGCACAAACGGCATTACTACCGTCGTTGACAGTGACAGAAATTCCACAACAATATGATCGAGCAACACTGCAGTCTGCACAATCTGCGCTGTTACCAAAGGGGCAGAATGAAACCGAATAACAGGACGAAGCGAAAGACAAATTGGGAAAACATTCGTACACGTTACAGCCAACAAAGCGAATATTTGGTCAACATTCAGTCCATCACTACAAGAGTGACCAGATCTCAGACATCATTCTGCAATTCAACGAGAATGACTCCTAAACGCACACAGACACATACGCATACACACTTACAAATCAACACAAACAAGAAGTAGAAGAAAGATGGAAAATCAGACCATTTGCCACTCATATAATTAAATCAAAACCAAGAATGTATATCAATAAAATATTGTAAAGTGTACATTAGTATTTTCTAAATAAAGGAACATTACCCACTTTACTATAATCAAAGTAGCGATCTTGATATAAACATCTGAACCATTATGTACATACATTTTCCAGCATAAACTAAGCGCCGTTTAGTATAGAAAAGGCAATTCACCCAATAGACCGTTCTCGTCTTTATGGGGAATTCATCTTTACTGTCTAGAATTTGCTACGGACTTTGTTATTAAATGTGATTTCTCTTTCTAGTGAAAATATACTGTGTAATATTCGAAGGCAATGAACATAATATATATAATTATCGTAAAAGGAAACGAAATTTAGTGTAACTAATTTGAAACCCATAAGTTATACTCGGAAAAGCCGTGAGCGAGAATCTAACCCACGGGAATTTAATGCATGCCCATACAGCTTAATATAAGTTATGAAATAAACAAAATAAAATTATAAAAATTAATTAAATATTACTTGAATGGTAAATATTGAGCAATAATTTTAAATTTTTAAACATTTCAAAAGAAGCTTGCCACCCAGTGATGAAAGATTCGACATTGTTATTTTGACCTCTTTGGTTGCATTGCCCTACTGATGCCTAGCACAATGTGTATGACCGAATTTGGTCGTTCAAATATAGGAAGGAAAAAATAATGAAAATGGAGAACATAAAATTTCGCAAAAAGGAAAAAAAAATAAGATGAGACTAATTACTCTGATCTTGCACCGATGATGCTGAGATTGGAGCATGATGCAGGCGAAGTAAGCGAAGAAATTCGGCAATTTCGGTCAGAATTGCCTGCAGACAACCCATTAGGCCGAATCGCCTCGGCAAATCTTTACCTGACTGTGCGGGAATACCGTTGGATAAGACAGAATCGAGGCCATCTTCAGTGTCATCGTCATCGCGATAGTGAGCATTGCCTACATGTATGACACGGGTCCTTGATGGTGTCTGATGGCGTTTCACGTGAATATCACGCAAATGATTTCTAGAGTCAAGATAAGAAAACAAAGATTAAAAGGGAGGGAGAAAATGTCGAAATCAATTGGTATAAAAGCAGAAATAATGAATAATCTCGCATCTAAGGCTAAAATTATAATATAAGTTCACAAAAAGGAGTAAACGTGTATCGGTCAAAAGTCTAATTAATTGGTTTGGTTAAAGTTCACATATTAGAAAAGAAAGCAGGTTTTATTAATGGAAATTAAAAATTATTTTATAAAATGAAGCATTATTTAAAAAAGTTTAAACAACGCAATAAAAAGAACATATTTTCGCCAAAGTCAACCTCACTAAAATATCTGATTCTTCAAATAGTAAATTTATAAAAGCAAAGGAAAATCGGTTGGACTACATGTACACATTATTAAACAAAAAATCATAAAAAAGAAAATAAATACAAGCACTTACGCACTTACGCAATGAACCAGTTTAAATGTAGTTTATTTACCACTTTCTTTTGTGTATTTTACTTTGAAGTGCAAATGTTGCAACTGACAGCTTATAGAATGTGCGGTTCTCTATTGCTTTTTGTTTAAAAAACACGGACATCCTTTTGGTTTTGGGTACGATTTTTTTTACTAAAATTTGTCTGATTAGTGTGGAAAAGATGCCCATTATATCAGCTCTGTAAAGTCTAATAATGCACTGGGATTTGCTTCATTAATCATTAGCCAGTTTCACATACATGGCGCGTTGAGCAACTATTGATTGCAAAGAGTTACTACTTTGCACCTACGCGTAGAAAAACCTATCTTGCAAACAGAAGCATCATGTTTTACTATACATACAAAAAGTAACTGTGTCTTTAATTCTTCAAGTAACTAATATGGATAAAGTTCAGCTTTTACTCGAGGAATAAAATAGCAGTTACTATGCAGATGTCTGGTAAACAGACAAAAGAAATTTTCTTTATAATTAACTGAAAACTATATATATATATATATATATATATATATATATATATATATATATATATATATATTCTTATACTAGGAAAACAAATACATAAATAACAAAGAGGATAAAGGCCATTTATTTCGTGAATACTAAACATCTCTTATACAATCATACATATTTATACATTTTGGGTTTTCAATTGATTATGCTATTGGTAACAAATCTGACTCGTTATTACTGTTGTTTCTTGTTTTGACTAGTTGGTGAGTGTGTATGCGTTTGTGTTTGTGTTGTGTATGCGTGTTTGTATGTAAAGGTCATTCTCGCAGTATTGCGAAGTGATGTCTGAGATCTTGTCATTATTGTTTTGGTATCTTGAGAGTTAGCCATTTGTGCAAATTGTTCACTGTTACATGTACAAGTGCTATTTTTCCCAGTATAGTTGATCGTTTCACCCCGCTGCGCAAGATTGCTATTTTCGCTTGGTAACAACGCTAATGTTGATTGCAATGTTAAACGCTCACATTGTTTGGAGACTTCTGTCATCGTATGCGCCTCTGTTATTTCCACTTCACATTGTTGCCAATCCGATTGTACGTTTGTTGATTCTATTAGAGGGCCTAATGGTTCTTGGCTGGATACTAGTAGATTGTTGTTGAATTTTGTTATTCTTGGCCAGTCGATAAGGATATCATGTTGATGAAACTTTTGAATGTTAAGGTCAGGTGCTTGTTGTTTTATGTATATATATATATATATATATATATATATATATATATATATATATATATATCAATAAAATCTAAATATGACCTAAGATAGCAAAAGAAATTCATCTAGAAGACCGATTTTGCCCATATTGTGGATGTTTAAATTAAGTTTCAAAATTTTCCCTGAACGGGACTCGAAACAGGGTACATCTTGCGAGTCTGCAGGTCTATCCACCGAGCAATCTTGCCTTAAACTAAAAACAGGTTCGATTAAGTAATAAACTGTTCTCGATTAGTCTTTCCTTCAGTTTGAGTGTGTGGCATCCAATTAGACCTAAAGTTCCAACAAGCCACTACAATCCGTCATTACAGAACAGAAACCACACTACATTTGGAAGTGATAATGAATTGTGCAACTAAACAAATAATAATTGCACGTGTGTTGATAACAAGCAAATGTATCCAGGCTTCATGCCTGATATAAGTACTAAATCGATAATATATATATAGTAGTCATCCAGTAGACCGGTTTCGCCATTGTGGGTAACTCGTCTCTAAACGTCCAGATATTCCCGTGAACGGGAATCAATCCGGATGAATTTTCCTCGCTACCTGAAGCAATCTTTAGTTTGTACTCACAATATATATATAAATCAAAATCCTGCCAGTGGACTAAATTTGAATATAAATTCTCCAAGTGGCATGATGTATGTTGCATGCCAGATCGTGGATGGCTAGTTAGAACTTCAGACCTTTAGAGATTCGAAATAGGATCCACATGGAAGACAGGCTAACCTTCAAAATGCATTATTTTTTATAAGAACTAAACCTGCGTAAAGTACGGGGTATGGGTGGTGCAGTGGATAGAGTCTAAGGTCCGAAGCTAATGTGCTCCGGTTCGAGTCCCGCTGCGGTAAATTCTGAACAGTACTTAACGAGTTCCCAATAAGGACGAAACCTATCTACTGGTTGAAATGCCTTTGCTACCTGATGAAATGTTAATTGTATACTGCCAATATACATTTATTTGTTTTTGTGTGTTTGTAAAAGAATCTGTAAGTGTTTTTACTATCGAGTTTCAGTTTTTTATGTACATATGTACTAAATTCCTCAGCATTTTAATATATATTTTGTACATAGATACTTCGTTCGAGATTAGGACAGACGAATAAGCAAATTTTAGCTGTCTTTTGAACGTGCCATAATAATAAGGCAATGCTTTAATACACAAAGCAATTCCTTTTTAAACTACTAATACACAAAAAGGCTAGTCAAAATTCTACGTGAAACTAAGTTTTTCTTGCTGTTATTAATTAATTGAGAGCCAGCAGGTCACGATTTGCGTTCTCGATGAAAGATACTCTCTTATCTAAAGGCGTAACAAACCGAAAGAACAAAACCGTTATTATGGCGACAATATTTTACACAAAGATGAAAAGATCGTGAAAGCAGCAATTATTAGGAAAAAGTTAGCTTGGTAATAATGCAAAAATAAAATAAATGCTTAGTCTAATTGGAAGTAAATGGCATAAATCCCAATAAACTATGCACAACGCAGAGCGGTAAAAAAAAGAGTTGACAAAATAAATTAAGCATGATTTAATTAGATGTGTTATCAGGAAATATTAGATTAATGCATTCCAACTACAAATAAAAGTTAACAAAACTTATACTCTAGTTAATTCACACATATTAACTTAACTTTACATAATATGTATACACACGTGTGTGAGTGTCTATATAAAGGAATAAAATTAATGAACTACCAATGTCAAATTTCTATGCATCGTGAAGGTCTTGATCTTGGAAATGCGTCGGATTGTCTTCTGTCCTACAAGGCGAGCCTCAGTTATTCAACAGATGCATATCACGTTAATTTCTCTATTACAAAGCTTACATGAAGTACGACAGCTTTCGCAAACCGACTGCAAAATTTATGTTTTCAAAACCAATAATCTTTTCAACTTCCATAAAAACTTGTTAGACTAGTGAGATCAATTTTCACACAGAATGCAGGCGCTAAAGTGCTTTATGGATATTTGGCTCAGTGTGTTCCCACAATTCAGTACTTTAAGTCGGAATCGTCGTAGTTTGAGCCACCAAGGTGATCTTTCTACGTTGTTAAATTATGTGCAGAATGAAATTCGCTGGTACTAGTTAAAATAGATTTAAGAAATGGTTAAACAAGTGTTTTACAAAATGATGCTTTACGACAAAATGCATCAATATACTAGTTTTTTCTCGTTAGTTTCTTAATTGACATACAAAATTCAAATACATGCCTAAAAGATCAGTCTCTATATTACTGAATTACAGAAAAGCATGGGGCCATATAATCTAAAAAATCAATGCTTTCCCAATGAACAACTCGACAAAAAAACAGGCAGCAGAAGTCAACTTTGCGTATGATGTGAACTATGTTCCAGCATTAAGGGGTTCCTTTTAATATAACTAGGCCTTTTAAAATGGTTTCAGAGTTTATTGAAATGGTATTCAGAGCCAAGGCTTGAACAAATCCATACGGTAGAACCGAGAAAAATAGACTCTTCATTTGTTTCCTTTGTTAAACTTGTGAAACAAAATGCAACTGATGAAAGCCTACGGTAAGTTTGACCGAAATATATTGCAAAAAAACTACTGGAACAATGAAAGCTGCGTTAGTCAAAACGCAGATCAGGTAATTTCAATTAATCCAGGTCCGCAATTAAACCAATCTTTCAAGACTAAAGAGATACTTAACTGGAAAAAAGTATCTGGGGTTACGCAAAACTTGTCATAGTTTGGCTACTTAGCCAAGCGATGTATGAAAGCAGTCAATTCAAGCAATCTGTCGGCATGCAAAACGGTTGATGGATTAACTGATGGCCATGTTAAATAACTGCTAGCTTACCTAATGCCGACCAAAAGTGATATATATCCGAAAAATTGTATTTTAAAACAAGTGTACTTTGGAAAGAACAAGGGTTGCGGCCTAACAATTAGTGCGGCACAAATTTTGAAAAAATATATCAAACTCCTCTGACAGAAGAAAATAACTGACTAAGGAACCGTTGGTGATTCCGATATCAAAATAAATGTATACAGTCAGATTCAAAATGAATAAGTATAAAGGCATACAACTGAATTTTTCAAATTGCTCACACTACTAAATAATAAGTAGCACGTATGATTTATATCTAAATTAAATGAAAAAACTGAAATGAATGCTTTAAATACATAAGTAGTAAACTTGAAAATTGCGTTTAAAGAGCAAGACATCAATTATTATCTAATAAAGCTATAAGGAGTCAATAATCCACAAGAAGCTACACGCCTGCTCGAAAAATATCCTTGGAGGTTAATTTATAGGAAAGTACATAAAATCAGCAACTAATAACTTACACTAAAATAGTTAATGTCTTTTGAATGCACTAATTTTAATACTGTTCATGGCGCGCTGGAGATATAAATAGGATGCAGACTAAGGTGAAACTTTTTAAGCACTCTTCAATAGTGAACATATTTGACAATATTTTGAAACGGTCGTTTTAAAGAACTGCACAAACTACTCAGTGCGTCTTAATGTCAAACTGCGCCACCTTGATATTACTGTTTCTTGCTTTTCTAGTGCTTATTTCGCCTTATTAAGACATTTAAAAATTAAATTTTATAGGTAAATGTGTGAATTATCGTAAAATCGATGACTATTATAACGTTATGACTTAAGTATGCATCTTTTCTATTGTCATTTGTCACATGCCAATTGCTTCAGTGGCTACATTTAAGGCAAGATAATGCGCCGGTAGCTCTATTTATTGCTGACGTGAATGCCGAAGAATTACACCGCAGATGCGATAGACTGAAACATCGAGGAGTTCAAAAATTTGCTGGAGATAAAGGCCCAATATCCGGAAATAATAATAACTAAATGTTATTTTAAATTGTTTCACTAAGGGGCACGCGTCATACGAGCGAGCTCCTATTTACTTGATTCGGATAAATAAGCCATGGCTGTAAGTATAAATATGGCTCTTCGGTTCTCATTAGAAGAGCTGGACAAAAGGCTATTAGCAGAAATGAATAACCAAACCTACGAATTAGCGTATATAAAAGCTGGACTATATGGAATGGTAATTGCAAACATTGAAAGAATAATCATAAGGGGCCCAACGCATTTCCAATAATAAATTACTAAGTAAGAGGCTGGCAAGGACAAATGAATACAGTTGTTTCTTATTGCGTTCAAGCTTCAAAGCATCTTCGCTCGAAAGCCAACCTATACACCCCAAGACCAATTGAATGACGAAATGCCGTTCTTTGGGCTGATATTTCAAAGCATTTTTGATTGATAGACAATCCATCTACTACTAGGCCAAATAAAATGGCAGAGCAGTTGTTTATTGGATTCACAATTTAAAGCATATTTTCTTGAAGGGAAATTCATCCATCGCGAGGTCAACAGAACAAGCACAGCCAATGTTCATTGGGCTGGATGTATTTTTTTTTAAAACAAGTCATGAACCACAAAGGAATTGAGGCGAAGTTCATTAAGCTCAATCTTCAAAACATCTTTGCTTGAAAAAACTATCAATCTGCTACGAGATCAGTTGAATACGTACAGTCGTTGTTCATTAAGCGCACACTTCACAGCAACATTGCTTGACAGATATTTCATCTACTAAACTGCTAACTTTACAGATGCAGACGTTTTCGTCAAACTCGCACTAAACTGTCTTCGCTTGAAAGACAATCAAATGATTGAACACAGCCGTGTTGCATTAGACTCACAGTTTAAAGCAAACTTGCCTATAAACAATGGATCTACTATAAGGTCGATGGCAAGAAAATATGTGGTATCCATTGCGCGCACATTTGAAAACATTTTTTCATGAAAAAAATCCATCTGCTACGAGCTCAAAATATAAATACAGCCGACAATCATTGGTACACGAATTGAAACATCTTTTCATGAAAAAAACTCATAATCTACGAGGTCAACTGAATGAATAGTGGTGAGGTTCATTTAGCTCACATGTCGAAGCATTTCTTGTTAAAGAAAATCCGTCTACTACGATATCAAAAGAACAAATACAACCAATGCTCGTTCGGAAAACACTTTCAAATATCCTTAATTAAAAGACTATCAATCTACTACGGGATAGGCAGAATTCCAATTGTTTTGATGAAACAAGACAACTGGAAATTAACCTGTGTTAATCAAAACGCAGATCAGGCAATTGTGATTAATCCAGTTTTGCAATATTTTCATTTTTTTAACAGGAAACAAATTTAATGGGTACATCTGTTGTCCATTTGGTCCTAATTTCAAAGCATTTGTACTATAAAAAATCTTGTATACTACGAATCCAACTGAATGAAAACAGGTGGAATTCTTCTGGCTCACATTTCAAAGCATTTTGACATTAAAGAATGACCGACTACGAGACCAAAATGACAAATAGAAATAATTTTCTTGAAAGATATTTTTCTTCGAGTAGCTCTGTAATTTATCATGTTATTTCCACACTAGGCAATTGTGGGATTGACAGCAATCACTTTGAAGCTGTCCACAGTTCAATTTTATGAAAAAAATGATTCAGAAACTTTATCAGAAAAACTAGGTGTGAACGGCTTCAGAGTGACGGGACCAGTGAGAATCTATCAATCAAGGCAAAATACAAGCTGTACACCTGGAAAAGTGAAGGAATAAATATTTTACCGACTTATGAGTGCTACCAATAGCCCCGCAATAGACTACTGCAGAAACAACATAAAATTCAGCTGTTGTTCATTGAGTTCACAGTTTAAATCATATTTGCGCACAGGACAATCCGTCAGCTACGAGGTACTATAAATAGATACAGCTGGCGTTCATTGGGTTTACATCTCAAAATGTCTGCTTGGGCGAGAACACATTTCCTAAGGAAATAGCTGAATGAATACAGCCTTTGTTCAACGGTCTCAAACTAGTATTCTTTGAAGTTTAGCCTCTATGGGAAATGGTTGTTTTCCTTTATTTGTCTCCATTAGTCAGTTACGTGGCATGAAACAAATGGCAATAAAAAACAATGTATGTTGGGGAATACTTTTAGAAAAACATTGCATTGAAAATGCCATTTATATGCGCATGAAATCTAATCTGTCAGCGTTTTAATTTAAACATTTACTAGCACAAAGAGAAAACATATTTAAGAAGACCTACTTAGGCAATAAACACAATAAATTTTATATGCAGTTTGTTACAGCGTCGGATCAAAGAAATTTAGTCAAAGAGCTTAAGAATATCCAGTTTTAAAAGTATCCAGCTCTTAGGCCGTGTCATCAATAAAAATGTATGAATAATTTCAGCAAGTCAATAGCGTGAATAAAAGGAGAAAATCCAGAAATTTCAATAAAAAAATATTGAAATGAAACAAACCTCTTTTAAAATGCATTAGAAAATAGTGCTGAAAACAAAAAAAACATGCCTTAGGCTGTTGTATGTGAGGCCATAACGTAGAAAAGGAAATGTGTTCGAAAGAAGAATTATAGTTCCAACGTCTGCAGTGTGCACATACATTTTTGCTTCGCAAACGATGTTACTGTTTTCACAAAACATCAGTGATGATTTCACCTGAGGATATAAAAGTAAATCCATGTATCTTCGCGCTAACAAGTGCAATCCACAACAAATTATGTATAGGAAAATAGACAGAAAGGAGCTAAAAATCAATTAAATTTCAAGTAATAACTATAGGTTAAGAAAGGTAATTATTCGCTTTCAAAAAGTTAAAAGTGTTTAGAAAGATAATTAACTCTTGAATCCATATATAAAAAAACTCATAAATGCACAAGCGGTGTTCTGCGTCTCCCACACACAGAATTCCGTAGAGGCCTCTGTTCTTAAGGCAAAATTCCTCAAGTCTCTTCAATTAACCACATTGCTGCTAAATTTCGACACATATTAATAAACTAAATTGCCTTTTAGTTAGTGAATGCACGGAACGATGCAATAAAGTGCCCTATATCGCGAATACTAGCATCCTACCACGACATCGACAGTCTAGGATTTCAGCGCTCAAACCGCTCACGGGGAAATTTCTCGGTAGTCATTCGAAGAAGCTGTATAAATGGTCTTCTCACACAGTGGTCTAATCAACGCAGACGGCGTCGCATAACTAGATTTGACGGTGATGTTACATTAAATATCAGCCGAATAGAAATGGTAGGCTGGGGAATTTGCTTCTGATTAATGCCCTCTGACCTATAAAATAAAAGAGGAACACACTCATTCACAAAGCTGCTCAAGCCGTGGTAGCTATATTCAGCCAGCTATCATGTCTCGGAAGCTAATATAGTGACGAAGAATGACTTATGGGGGAAAGGATTAAGTTCAGATGGATACCTACCAAGGTAATGTACATAGACCAAGCAACCTAGACCTCTAAACAACACAATCTATGACGAGTGAACTTTAAGGCTAGATGACATTGGCAATTAAGTTTCCGTGTGTTTTTCCCTGTATAGCTTAAGTTAGAAATAGCACAAGTTAATTTTATGATATTATGATTACCAAGTAAATTTGATAGCTACAATTAATCGGGACCAGATCATGTATCTTTCTCTGAAGTAATAGGGGTTCAGTATGGTTGTCTGTCTCCTATGTACTGCAAAAAGTCTATTATCTAAATAAAGTTTTCGGGTTTGAGATAAACGCCGATCCGTGTGGTTTTCCCTGTATAGCTTAAGTTAGAAATAGCACAAGTTAATTTTATGATATTATGATTACCAAGTAAATTTGATAGCTACAATTAATCGGGACCAGATCATGTATCTTTCCCTGAAGTAATAGGGGTTCAGTATGGTTGTCTGTCTCCTATGTACCGCAAAAAGTCTATTATCAAAATAAAGTTTTCGGGTTTGAGATAAACGCCGATCCCATTTTTTGGTCAACCAGAAATTTTATAACTGACTTGTCTCAAAACACTGTGACTGATTAAAAACTGAAGTTCATAAATTTGATTTTTAAAATTGCTATCAACATAAACGCCAGCATGTTTGTGTAACATAATGTTATTCTAACGGCATATAGTGGGTACAATTTATATCTTCGGTGCATATCAGATATTGCAGTTATTATTTCGTGCCTCTATGGATGACATCAGATGCAGTTGCCTACGAACCCGCACCAGGAAGTATACGTCTAAAAGACAAGACCATCCAATTTAGTCACACATGACAGCAATTATATAGTGTGCTTTAGGCGTAGTGCTGGCTTCTACTAATGGGTAGCCCGAAAACAAGAAATGATTATACCAGTGGAACGATGCCTTATGCAAATATGGACTCTAAAGTCTCTTTCGCATCCAATAAAAACTAATGTGTCACTAGATACTGTTTGTTGCGGAGAACTAATATCTATATAACTGTTATATATATAACTGAAGTCATGATTACCGCGGACAGTGATAACTAATATCAATCAAATCCAGAGCTTTTGGATATGCTGGAGTAACAGGTATTCAAAAGTAGTTGCAGTCGCGATATTGGTGACATTTAGCATACCTTAAAATCCATTGTGTTGGAACCATGTGTTAGTATAAGGTACCGAATCTGTATATATCAAATATAGAGTGTGTACTTTGAAGTCACATTGTCGAAGACTTTATACAAGGTTAACACCACTACTGCTGTAATACAAATTCGTAAAGGAGATTGCACCGTCCAATTGTCCCACATTCCGTACCCAAATATATAGTGGGTATAGGGCACAATACCGGCTCCTACTGATGAGTCGCCAGTAATCACGAAATAAATGTGCACATGAGATTGTACCTTCCGTCCATACTGACTTTGGTTTATACTTCTCGTCCTAGGTGCGCAACACCTAATACATAATTACTAAATGGATTTCCTTTACTATCTTACACAGTACTACGTTTATATTGTAATATATATATATATATATATATATATATATATATATATATATATATATATATATATATATATATATGTCTATTTCAAACTCGCAAACTTGATTTCAATGATCGTTATCACAACACGCTCAATCAATGGTTGTTTCATCTGCCTAATTGGTCAAGATATTGGACAAATATGCCATGCTATATCTTTTGGAATCTATTTAAACTATTATTTTGCCGTGTATACCATGTGTAATGGACAAAAAGTAGTGTATCCTTAAAATCTAGCAATTACTGTTAATGGAAGTAATAAACAGAAATAAAGTAATAACTTTAAAAAAATTATAGTTGAGTGATGCACTTATTAGTTGAAAGATATTTTATATTTCATGGGTTAACCATATTCAAATAACTAAATATACATAAATATATACGCTTAAATATACCCAATAGTTCATAAAATATCACTGACACAGCCATATATAAAGTCTTTATCACTATTATTCAGTAAGATTAGTTTATTTAAAAACTACTGTTGAAGTAAATAATACTGAATTTATTAGTCCAATATATTTCGTAGCAAGAAGCTATACGGTTAGTATAAAATTGTGTTAGTTGCTACCAGAATGCAATAAAACAGGTTTAGGATAAGCTGTGAGAAATGCATGCGCACAAGCATACATATGCAAAACTGTATAAACATAGCAAACTTATGAAATAATTTACCATTCACATAGAAATTATTTGTGTTCAGTCATATATCGGTCAGAGAAAAAAAAGTTATGACTAATCTGGATGCAATGTCAAACTCAGTTTGTCCTTGAAAAATCTTCTTATGTAACCGACCAGTCGTACAATCTCACCACTCTCAGAATTTTTTTTCATTTTGTGCAATCCTTCATTAGGCGTAAGTAAATATCAGCTATATATATATATATATATATATATATATATATATATATATATATATATATAATAACGAAGATCATTCTCAATTCGCGAAGAGCTCCAGAATAGCCTACGCAATTAGAGCATATCTAACCTGATGACGGCTATTTTGATTGAATTGTCATTAAGTACGAAATTCATTTCATGAGAAGCTTGACATATTCGATCGTCGCTACATAGGAGATTGCACCGACAATTCGTCTCATATTATTTAGCCAACAAAAACGTGGATATGAGGCATTAAAACGATTCCTACTAATGAATACTCGGAAAGCGCATCAATTATACATTATTTGGTCTATCATCTTGGTCCTACAATTACTATGTTCTTATTAGGCACGCTAGTTCTAAGAAACGTCATTTAAGAAAAAACTAAAATTTAAAGTGGAGGCAGGTAAAATACTATTTGCAAAATAAATAATTGCTGCTGAAGTGAACCAAGAATGTTGGCAGACAAAGTGGTAATAAACATTTCTGATTATGTCATTCAGGTTTGCGAGCTTGATTTAAAAAACATTTTATCACCACACGTGTAACCAATAATTGTTTAAACGATATTTCCGTTGAAATACATACACAAAGTGAAGCATTTCTGTAAAATATGCAATGTGTTCAGTATAAATTGACATCTGAGCATAGATGCCATACATATTTGAAAACTAAATAAATTTATTTAAAGTATAATATCATGCAATCTAGAGAAGCTATATTGAATTAAAGTATACAAATTATTTAAAAATATATCTCATTTGGCGGTAAAAAGTACTATTTCATAAAAAGAGAACGACGTACATCTGCTAAAACAGTTTTATCCTCATTGGACTCGTATCAGCAGTCGCCTGAATTACAGCGGTTGGAATTTGAATTCAATAGGGTGTAATTTAAAATTTTACTCATTCCCAGATGGCATGGTGTGTTTCAAAATATTATCGAAAATGGATAACTCTGGCTTTAAATTAAAATCGAATTCTAAGAAGGTCTATTTTAAGGAAGGACTACACATTTAAGTTGGTATAATACAGAAATTCACATGTAATTCGTATTTCGATGCCGAAAGTGATAACTTTATGACTATTAAAATAATTATAAAATCCATTGATGAGAATATAATAAAGACAAGATCGGTCTAGTTCATGAACTGCATTTGCGAATCTTATAAATTATATATATATATATATATATATATATATATATATATATATATAAACAAATATTTAGTTATTCACTCACTCTCAACCAAAACCACTCCCCATATGTAATATATATACATATAAAATAATAAAGTATATTTTTTTAAAACTCAGTCATAGTTTCTTACTTACTGGGTATGTAAAATTTCAGTGATTGCGCGCTCCCTAAATGAGATATATCTTCAAGAAACAAAAAACCTTGGACTTCAGCCTGTGCCAGTGTAAACACAGATCAGGTATATCTGATAAATGCAGTTTCGTGACAGCTTAAAGGCTACTTGAAGCCTTAGGTAAATTAAAAAAAGATATGACGAAGTTTCTAAACAAAAAAATACATTTATGAAACTACCGATAATATACGGGCTTTTAAAGGCTAAAAATTGAAAGGAATGAAAATGTTACTCCATTTGGACTCACATTATAAATGGGACGGCGAACTTTATTACACATATCTATACAACCGATAAGGAACGATTAAATGTAGTAAATTATTCGTAGATAAAACTAATGAGCCGAATTAAAAGGGGAATGAACCATATTTAGGCATATAAACACCATTTACTAGAATTCGGCTAAAATAAACAATTCGTACGAAAATCAATGAAGAAAAAAAATATATTCATAAAGCAAATGGTCAATCTGTGCACATCCAACATATAATCCATACACTTCGGAAACTTTTCACAAATTTATGGCATAATCAGTGGTACCACTTATGAACGTTACTTAGCAAACAGTTATGAACCATGTGCATACAAGGTGGAAATCTATTAGCAATCAAGTCAACAAGCACGTTACTCATCATGAGAAGGGATGAAAAATCATGCACTGCTTCATGATATAAATGTGATTAGTGAAGCAATCCGATTTAAAACATAGTTATAAAACATCCTTTTGGTCATGTTTGAACTAATTTGTTACTAGGTGCGCAACACCTAATGCCTAATTGCATATATATTAGTTCTCCGCCACAAACAGTATCTAAGAGGAATCAAAAGATGGATGAATAACACTTCTGTATGTTGAAACAACATGATATGCTGAAGAACCCATCTCATGGACTTCGCACGTGAAATCCAGTTTGAAAAGACACAATATTAATTATTACAATAATGTAATAAGATCTAGGCACTCATATACAGGGAATGTGATCGAGTAAGAGCAATTTACTATGAATAGTAGTTGGTCATAATTTTTTTCAAAGGACTAATCAAGATAAAAGGAAAATACATAGCAGCCGAAACGTTTAAAATTAAAATAAACCTTGGGACTAAAACACAATTTCCATCAATAAAGGTGAGATATTTAATAAGTACAAAAACTGATATAAATTGTTTATAACGCCAAACTCTACCTGGCGTGCAACCCATTAGTCGTTCGCAAATTTCACTGTACTTGTAAAGCCCCTTCCATTTACTGATAAACAATTAGTTCAAATTAATGATTAATCAATACATTCCATAAAACTAAACTGTAGGTGCATCACCTACACGAAAATGAGAAATTTACGAACATATGCCACTCAGTATTATGCAAGAAAAAAATGATAATAATGCCAGACTTTCGAGAATATTTAAATAAATAATAATCCTTAAATTAAATAACCACTTCTTGAGAAGGCGGTGATAAAAATTAATTAAATCAAGGTTTTAATCCTGATATAAACACCTGTCGCATACTGTATATACATTTTTCAGTATAGTCCAGGAATCCAGTGGAGCGGTGTAGTCCTTATTAGGAACTCTTCAAGTTCTGTCCTGAATTTGCCGCGGACAGGGCTCGAGCTTGGGCATGTATTCTTCCGAATCTGTTGCTCTAACCACTGTGCCACCCTTCCGCATGCTACATACAATTTCATTTATATAACAACTTAAGTTTCTTGGTTAGCCTTTCCTTTTTGTGGACCCTATACAGCATTTCTGTAGAACTAAAATTCCAAACAACCATTCCCCATTGTTCATTATAGAGCAGAAACCATGCTATCTGTGGTAGTGGTTTTTGAATTTATATAATTAACAGATTCCGAAGCAGACGTGCCCAAGTTCAAGTCGTGTCCACGGCAAATTCTCGGTGGTATGTGATAAGTTCCTAATAAGGACGAAAACGGTTTACTGGATGAATTGCCTTTTCTGCACTATACGATGCTCATACGCAAAAATTTATTTAAATAATAGGATGCATGTTTATATCAAGATCGCAACCTTGATTCAAATAAGATTAATTCATATTTGAATGTTCAGAAGATAACGAATGTCCAAAATAGTCCATTTAATTTGTACTGACACATACAAATCGACAAAAATGACACACCATAAATAAATGAAGAATCCGTGCAAAAGGCGTGTCATAGCATTTGATGCCATGTCACAATATTATTACAATGAACAGAAGATCTAGGATTGAATTCAGTTTAAAGGGCATCAATAAAACCGGATATATTCATGTAGATACTGATGGCAGTTCAATTTAATGCCACGTCCCCAGGGGGCGTGGTGTCAATTTTATAATGACAGACTGGAGATGGTTATTTAGAAATTTAGTTCTACAAAGATCCTATATAGGGTCCGTCTAAAGGTGGAGGCTAAGCAAGAAACATAAGTTAAAATATAACTGAAATTGTGCGTAGCGTGCGGAAGAGTGCCCAGTGGTTAGAACAACAGAGAGTGATAGCGTTTACTAATCAAAATTAATCAGTTACACTAGGTGCTTATTTATCATCTTTAGATAGGCGGCACAGTGGTTAGAGCACAGATATTAATAGCGTTTACTAATCAAAATTAATCAGTTACACTAGGTGCTTATTTATCATCTTTAGATAGGCGGCTCAGTGGTTAGAGCAACAGATTTTAATAGCGTTTAGTAATCAAGTTAATATGTTACACTAGATGGTTTTTCCCATATTCAAAAAATCAAATAACTCACTATTGTGGAATATATATATATATATATATATATATATATATATATATATATATATACGTGTTTATTGCATTTTAATGTTATATAAGATAGGGAATGCAATAAATAAACAAGACCGAGCTCTTTTTTCTTCGAATTCAACAAGTATTTGTAGGAATATCCTCGGTCAGGAATTGAACGAGAGGAATTCACTTCTGCCTTAAAGCATATCACCTTCTTAACAGCAGCCGCGTATTTTATGCACTGCACGTCTTATAATGACTCTAGGTCGAAATGGAAACATAACAGTATCCCACTGAACCATAGACTAGCCAAAAACAATTTGATAAACAACGGAAACCTGCATGTATTGCGCCGCATCGATGGCACATTAGATACGTTTCCAAATTCGGAAGCGAATGCTCCCAACTGCGATAATTTCCACAAATAATTGATGAGTTCCTAACAAGGACGAACCTGGTCCAGTTCATGAGTCGCGTTTGCTTTCTGATGCACTATTCAGTTTAAATCAACAATATATATATATATATATATATATATATATATATATATATATATATATATATACCAATGTCAGTCCAGAATTCTGTATTAAATGTAATCAAAATTAGAGAAAAATGAAGAAAATGCATCTTAAAGACGTAAATTTTTAGGTTTGCGCCTAATAATAACTCGCAACTGAAGAAAAGGGTAACATACATATAGCAGCTTTTAAAATAGTTATTGCGCAAAACAGTAGTTAGTTGGCAATATCTATTGTCAATTAATGAGCGATTACTTACATGCAGTGATATAATTATACATTCTAAGGGAGAAAAACTCGGACATTCACATGTTAAGCTGTTAGTTTTTAGTCGATAACGAATAACAAAATATTTTTAAGTGTTCAATAACATACTGTCATGCGTTTTCTCACGAGACCTATTCATGTTGACAAGAGAATAAACAAAAAGTTGTCAGTGTACTATTTAGTATGTCAAAAAAATAAATCCTATAACTTACAAAAGTGAAGACGTTATTCAATATAGCACTAGTTATTATCGAGGATGGGGACTACAAATATTTAAACCACGTTTTAATTCAGGGAATAAGCACCACACAAATCATCTAATCATTAGAACAACATAGAAAGACTCATCAGTCACACGCTTTGATGTTTTGAACTTCTTCAATCATCGTCGTAGCAGGATGGGAAACCGACTAACACGAATAACGCCACAATTAATTTATAATTTAAATAAGCCGAAAGACAGGTCCTAAATAAGAAATACTTGCAAGTATATATTAGGTGTTGCGAAACTAGTAACAAATGAATTCAATTATGACCAGAAGGATAAACCACAGACAGCATGAATGGAAAGAAACCTTTATGTACTTTCTAGAATATCTGCCGACAGCGCACGAACCTTGGCCTGTCTACTTTGGAGTCAGTAACTTATACCACTTAATCACCACATATATAATAAGATTGCTGTATATATTAAGATCACAACCTTGATTTAGATAAATGATAACACCGCCTGCGCAATCAATGTTCGTTTAAGTCTATTCATTTTGTCAGTACTCTGGTGATTCGTAAAAAAATGAATAGATTGCCGAATGATTAACGGGATCAGGTATAATACAGATTTCATGGTGAGAAATAACTAGCATAAGTCAGTGTGCTCCAGATACAACCGGCAATGTTACACAGTGCGTTTTAAGCAAAAAGATCATCGCCAAAGGACAATGCAAACAATAAGCCAACTTTTTACAATGCCGCGTTTTGCGTACGCGGTTTGTAGCTTTGCGCCGACAGTTTCACTAAGATCCGATTGATCACAATTTCCATTACCGTTTTTTCTTCGATCGGGCTGAGTTTGGATTCGTCCCAATGGAAATGCGGTTCTATCACTTATTTTCCATTTGGACGAATACAAACTCAGTCCGATGGAAGACAAAACCGTAATGGAAATTGTGATCAATCGGATCTTTGTGAAGCTGTCGGTGCAAAGCTACAAACCACGTACGCAAAACGCGGCATTCGAAAATATGAAGTTGGCACTCCGCAACCCAATTTTATAAAAATAAGCCAACTTTTAATTATAAAACGTTTTAAGTAACAGGAATTTGGAACAACGTGAAGTGATTCAACACTGATGGTTTAGTAAATCATTTATTGACATTCTCCACACCATATAAAAGACAAAATATGCATCTGTTGTCTGCTTCTATTAACAAATTTCCAGGCGATGTGACGGATATAATGTGATAACAATTGATCCATAAATAACTGAAAACCTAGCAGACCATTCCCTTTTTATATTATTTTAATAAATCTACGACAAGTCTATCTTGGGGCAAAGCTAGTTATTTTTGTATTCGATGGGAAATGACTTCATCAAAATGAAAGCCACCGACGTTAGCTAGTAAAAGCGTCGTTTATACACATCAAGTCATAGTTTAACAATATAAATAAGAATATTTGCGGCACCAGTAACCACAGCACTAGCAAAATCGACAAACAACAAAGCAGCCACCAAGAGCAGCAGCAAATTCACCATCAGTATCAGTAACATCATTTAAAATAACAATCTGAGATAGAAATCAGCATGTCAAAACTGATATATCACTTTCGCATAAATTTAAATTATTTTCAAATAAGATATGAAATACAAAAACACAGTTGTCGGTATTTTGTTTAGCTAAACGATTTAAATACAGAATTTTCCAATCAAGACTATTCAAAATAATCTACCAAGATCACTTGGATTTGAGGCGCTAGTGACCAAATACTGCCTCAGCACCCGAAGCATGCCCACCGCGTCAGGTACGCTTGCTACCATTCCATTATTAGGTACTTAACAAGGCATTTTAACCGTACACTTAAACAAAACTCGTAACTTCACATCAAATAGGATAGTTTTATCTGCGTTGTTCACACAGTTAATTCCGCCACGAATAGCTGAGAGATATGCCTCTTGCTAGTCCGGAGTTGATATGGCTATGGACAACAGAAAAACCCCCACACTATTAGCATTAGCAATAAATGGCGACAAAAAAGCCTCAGTAGCAACAGCAACAGATAACGATAGCATAACCAGAATCAACTGAAAAAAACAAAAATTGTAACATCAAACGCAACAATAACAACAGCCAACCGAATGATGCAATTATTTGAACAACTAACAAGCACACAAGATGAAAAACAAAAAGGCCTATTACGCTATCTCTCGAGACTAAAAAGCTAACCGTAAATGCCAGTCAACTTTAGAAATGTCAAATCTTCAAAGCAGCAATCGCCTCCTAAAGTTTCAACTTATGCATAACATAACAGTTACGCTTAATTAAATACATGCATCAAAACGATGAAGCCCACCCTTTCAACAATCAAATTAAATTTAATGTATTTTCTCCGAAATTGAATTTCTATCCGAATGAAAATAAGCATCGTGTGTACCATCAAAATAGGTCACTTATATACTATTTAAAAAAAATTAACGTAAATTAAGTTAACGAATAAAAACATGCATGCATGCCTACATACATGCATGTATATATATATATATATATATATATATATATATATATATATATATATATATATATATATATACATAGTTCCATATACACATAAGTATAAATGACCATATATATACGTCCATAAAGACACATACATACATACAAATATGCATAAATACCTGTATACATATATACCTATCTACCTACCCAGCTACCTACATGTATAAATGCATACATAAACACATACGTACCCAATAAATACCTAACCGCCTATATACGTACACACATACATGCATAACTAGACGTTTACATGAATACATAAATAATTAGAGATGTAAATACACATACATGAATGCATACACATACATATATACAGCCAGAGGCACAAATAAATATACAAGCCTAAATAGAGATTATACTTCTGCACACAGGGTTCTAGTAAAATCTTGGGCTAGATGTATTGCCGCAACAAATTTTGGGGCCAAGACACGCCGATGGATTTATTTACGGTAGATGTGAATAACAGATCATTTTTACACAGAAGCGCAAGGATTAAGATGAAGAAAAATCAAGAAAGTGCGTCAAGCAGAACCGAGCAGCACTAATCAATTCACTAGGTTGTTTAGATAAAGTGGCAGGCTATATACGAGCAAAAACCTAAACATTTTAACCTAATAAATCCGCAGTGGCAAGTAAACGTGCCCGGGGTTCCATTTCCTTCTTGGAAGAGCTGGTTTAAAATTTAGCTGAACAAATGAATAATTTATCGATTGATTTTGGAAACAAAAGATATCATCCAGATAAAACTACGATTTTCAGCATTTAGAGAAACCGCATAAGAGTCAAAACTTAAATGGGCAAACAACAATATTATCGTACAATCATATTTACGCTGGATCACAAGAGAATAAACCAAGGCAACAGAGAACCAAGGGAGCACGTTATGGCCAGAATTGTACCTAATAATAAGGTAGTGTCGTCACACGTAGTTTTAAAGCAAATTCATGAAAGCCTTCGATAGAACTGCATTAAGCATCCAAATCAGTTTAGTGCCTGAATAGTTCAAAATAACGCAGTTGATACGATAGGCCATTGTATGTCTATCATCAGACTGGACATATGAATCAATACAGGCGAAGAAACTACATGACGCGCGACAGAAAACAGTTAAATAAAACTACTTGAAATTTACACGAAGGATGGTAAAACCTAACTGAGTATATAACTCCTCCTATAGTAAAGTGGCTAAATGAATATCGCAAGAGTCTAAATACAACGGATTTATGAAAAGTGTAATACCGATTGTATTAAGACTGATTCTGGTATTCAAATAAGCCAGCGTTAGACCAAACAACAAAATATGACTAGGAAGAATGACACGGAAGATGAAAATGTAGATAAACTAGCGTTGACAGTACGCGAAAGGTTTCTCAACATTCCATTGCTCAATGTTTGGTGTCCAACTTAATAGAAACGAATAATATTCAAGGGGAGGAAAATTAACTAGTAAAGACGGGTGAAAAAGTCAAAACACTACGTACGTATTAGAAGCGAAACGCAGTTTAACAAAATATCCCGATTTCTAACTAGTTTTAATTTTACTATACGACTTACATTGAAAATTTTCACGAAACCCTTAATTAGTAGTTCGAAGACTGGTTAAATACAATGGGTTTGGTTTTTACTTCAAGCTCGCAAACTTGATTTAAAGCATTGTTACCACCACCCGCGCAATCAATTATTGTTAAATAGTAAGAACCAGTTCACTAATCCAGTATAAACAGAATAATAAGGCCCAATAATGACTATTAAAAGCTAGTCCAAATGGTACTGGATGCATTTTCTCGTTGAAACCTACTAAGGATTCACGCCAGCCGTTTAAAAAGAAAATTATTGTCTTACAGGCAATATATTCGCATAAAAATAGGAAAAAACGGTAAAATTTACGATCACGATTATTTTTAATGACATGCATATTTTAATCTCGTGAAATAATGAAGATTAATATTTGATGAAATTCTTCATATTACTATTCAAGGTAATGAGTAAATAGCGTAATGAAGCTTAAAAGGATTATAAAGCTGATATAAACAACGCATTAAAACTTACCTGATCTGCGTTTTGACTAACGCAGCTTTCATTGTTCCAGTAATTTTCTTTTTTCACAATATTTCGATCTACATTACCGTAGATCTTCATCAGATGCATTTCACGAAACAAACTTCACTGGAATCCTGACGAAGTTCTATCTTTATAACTATGATGTAATGATATTTTGTACTTTTGTGAGCTCAGTCCGGGTATGATTTTTAAAATAATTGGAAAGTAGACAAATCCTACAAAAAACAGTCTACATATAATGTTTAATGGGCGGGAAATATTTAACCGTGTTTTGAAAAAACCGAAAAAGTTACATGCACACACAAACAACGCTATTGAACACGAACTTCACCAATAGTTTTTCCAATGCCGCGTTTTGCGTACGCGGGAAGATTCTTTGCACGGTTAGTTTCACAAAGATCCGATTGATCACAATTACAGATTTAAGTAAATGTGGTAAATCTGCTATTGTGCGTATTTTGCTATGGATATAAGTAGACAAATTGGCCTGATGATGGAACGGGGAATTTCGTTCAATCCGATCAAAGACAAAACAAAATTGGAAATTGTGATCAATCGGATCTTTGTGAAACTATCCGTGCAAAGCTACTACCCGCGTACGCAAAACGCGGCATTGGAAAATATGAAGCTGGCACTCCGCAATCAAATTTCAAAAAATACTTGACCAATAGTTTGTTATTCTTTTAACATAGTTTATTAAATTTCAATTCCTTGGTGTTTTTAAATATTTATGAAAATCTGAATGAAAATAAGAGAAATTCTTTTCTATTTGTAGCTGACCGAAAATGACTTTATCGTCAAACAACATACAATCTTAATCGTAACCAATTTAGGTCCCGCACAATATTTCTTACCAAAAATATAAAACAAACCCGTTAACTCAATAATGACGCAACTTCACAATTTGTGCAAACAGACACCCTAGCGATTTTCCACCTTTGAACGCCAGGCATTCGATTTATTTTTTGTCTTCAGAGAAAACACGTCAAACAATGAATGTGTCTGTAGATGTGTGATGGATATGTACATAATAATCTTCAGCTGTGTGTGGTCCGCTTCACATTTTGATGTTTTGCTACATTCAATGACAAAGTAGGGTATCTGATCGATATTAGCAAGTCCAATAAAACAATATCTATCACTAAAAATTGCAAGCGATATCGTCACGAAATCGACAGCAGTAGCCTATAGAATAAAATATCTTGTAGAATACACACATTATCTCATAGTCTAAGAGACAAAAAACATTTCGAAGCGTGCAAAAAATATATAAATAACAAAAATATGCATCAATAGTTATGCATCACAGTAAAGCAGACAAATCGAAAAAAAACAGGCAAGCATAAAAAACGCTAAAGCTGCCCGCAACTTTGAGATTCGTTCAAATTTTACAAAACACGTGTGTCTTTTGTAAATGCTTTGACCATTAAATTTATAAGCATTAATTAAACTATAGTGTAAATAATGAATTTGGCATTTTATTGAGCAATTTTTGTGATAAATATATCTATTGCCTAAAATGATGGTCGTGTGATAACTAATGTGCCTTCGGTATGATTTTAGATTAGTCAGTAGGCCTTCTTTTACGATTAGGTAAAGCAAGTTCGCGCCTCAAAGCAAATAAAAATCAAATTATCTCTGATTAAACATACTGTCTACAATAAACCATGCAAGATTAAAACGCTTCAAGAGAAACTAAGGTCACAGATTCAGATTTGTTTTATTTATATACGCATCGTGAATCAGTTTTCCGTCGTTGTCTGATGATAACAAAAGAAGATCGAAACGTGACGTAAGTGTCACTGACGGTAGTCTTGCTATGTTGTGCGACTGGTTTGATACTATGAGATTGGTATTTATCTGAAGCTCGCAAACATGATTTAAGTAATATATTATGCTTCCTTTAACCAAAGATGATAAAAATACTAAGTGATAAACAATGATTGAGATAAATTAAGAGAAAAGAAAAAAGCTATAGTATATTTGTCAATGGTTTCCCATACGATGAAAGCCTAGTATTCTGCCTTTAAAAGGCCAAAAATCAAATAAATTCATTATTCCTATAGGGTGACGACCAAAGCCGTTAATCGCCTGTAGATTGACCATTTCGAATCAACAGAGGAAGAAGCAAAATTGACATATGCATATAGCATAACACACACACACACACACACATATATATATATATATATATATATATATATAAATTAAATATTGCATAATACTTCATTAGTAGAATCAATAAATACCATGGTCGTGATTTGAGCTCGAGCGCAATTTCTTCAGAGCTATGTAAGCCACGCCTATGCCACTGGGGAAGAATTATTTAATTATTATAATAAATTTTGTTTGGTCGTTCCTTACTTTTGATTGATCCACGCGGGTACCGTTTTCAACAAAAAATTCAACTGGTTAGCCTCTTACGGGTACCTCGGAAATTAATATTGAATTGAAGCATTGACATATTACGTTTTGTTGTTATTTCATCATGGCGATCATCATAACCATTATCATCATTTAATACAGCTTTACATATGCTTGAGATACACGTTTTCTTTCCTTATATGCATATATATATATAGGTATGTATATACGTACATAATTATATAGAATACATTTCACTTTTTGTAAATTAAATACTGGTTTAAAATAATTCTTTTAAAGGGTCTAATTTTGATGCCATCTACTCTAATTCGAAGTTTGTACGTTAATATTAATAGTTGCATCCTGGTCAAAGGTAGATGTCAGAAAAATGTAAGGTGAGCTTTTATACCATTGTGAGGAATTACAAAAGAAAAACTCGTTGTTTAAAAAACCAAAATAGCTGACAGAAAATTGCATTACAATGTCCAACCTAGTGTTCTTTCTCTTTTCACAGATACGTTCTATCGGACCATATCCGTCATTATAGAAGAGCGCTTAAATGACTACGATATGTTGTATTAGTTGCATTTATACGACAAGGCGTGCCGATGCGAACATGCATTATCAAAATAGGAACTTGAAAGGTAACAATATTTTATTAATATGAAAACTGAGAAAAAAGTTAAACGTTTGATATAAAGATTAAGTACTGAGGTGCACATTGTACAGAACCTGTTACAGATACAATTAAATCACCAAACGAACTAGGCGAATGGAAGATGCAGATTTCAGGTTTACAAAGACGTTTCAATGAAATGAAACGTGGCTGAATAACTGAACGATCATAGAGCTCCGCAGTTATCATATAAAGTAAGATAAAAGCCATTATTATGTATGATAAAATTTCTTCTTTAACTTTGCTCATGAGAACGATACCACAAGACCGAAGAATTTTTTCGCATCTCTACTAAAAAACAGCTCTTTATCACGTGGCATATTTGAGAGATCGTACCCAGGTTCGTAAGCATGAAAAGAAGCTTTGAGACAGCCACGACATGAATGAGGATCAACACGCGCCTAGTATTTCCAATGACTTGAAAGCATCGTTGAAGTGTCACAACATTCTAGATATGTACAAGATAGATTCGAAATTTTAACAGTAGTCTTTGTACAAAAATATCAGTCCTCAAGGCTCTAAAGCAAAGCTCGTCAAACATTTAAAAAATCTCCTCAATACACCACACATTAGCAGCTGCATAGTTCGCACTTGTTATGAGCCAGACAGCAACGTCTACGCTAAACGAAATAGCGAAAGTTTAGTCCCATGTGTCTATGAAAAGCAGTAATAATCGATGGCCACATGGATTTTTAGTTCTGCACAGAATCATTCCCACTATCATTCTACATTATTTTGTGTCATTATGGTGACTATTTGAGAAAGGTGACATTATAGCTCTAATCAACTATCGCGATATTATTTTTCTTTGAACTGCATCCTTGGTTACCCTCAGAGTTTAATGAATGGAACGTCAAGCAATCTATGCCAATCCGGGCACGATTTCTAACGAGAATGGGATATCTGGACCAAATTGATACATTCTGCCGCACTCCCAATTTGTACTACTGGTATAACCGGCCGACCCCCTTGACAGTTTAGACTTCTCAGACGCCTTTTGATCCTGTGTCGCTGGTAATGGCATAGCGACTTATGCTTAGTAAGGGCGACTAGACCAAAATGTTTCAATTACCTGAAACTTAATTTAAAAATTCACTAGCCAGTCAATGGATTAGTAAGTCTTCCTTTAGATATATATTATTTGCACAAAAAATGTGTTCATTAAGAACGGTTTCAAACAAAACGTAGCGAAACTATCGTTATAGTCGATTTTTATTCGGATCCTCAGATCGCGCTCAACGGCAACTGGCCACCAATCGTCAACAGATATGTCTTGCTAGGATATATGGTAAAACCGGGCAGATTGGGTTCTGCAGCGAAATCTAGATGTGTAAGTCCTAATGAAGATGCATTTGGTGCAGAATCCGAACCGTTCTGGAATCACTCATTTTTATCACTGAATACAATTTCAAACATCTTTCATTTAGGTATGCTGCCAAGACGTAGATGAGGAACAATAGCTGCCAGAGCTTAGACCGATTTGTGAATATATGTATGTACAGAGGTTGTTTTTGGTTAATCACAGCTTTATGCCAGGAGAAAATAATTCAAGAACACTATTTACGAATCGAACAGTTCTATTCAAACGATCTACAATTACGATCATCACAAAACAATATTATGGAACCCAAATTGCGTTGGTTTAAGCACTGATTCAAAAGTCCATATCCGCATCATGCCCATCAGACTATCGAGACAGCACTATTGGATGGCTGAAACCTCAGAAAATTTAGACCAGCAATCCCATTGCCTGATAATATTATTCGCGATATCGATCTGACCATGCCGAACTCCAACCCCAAAAATCTAGTGGCACACGACTGGCAGAAACTCTATGGAAGTTTGGTAACTAGCAGGGTCCAGCAGAGAGGCCTATTTCTTTAGATTAATTAACACAGGATCTTCTGGAATCCATCCTTTGGGAATTTTTAATATGTGTTTATGCTTAAAGATGATGCCTTCTCAACATAGTACATGATGTTGTGCTAAGTAATGAGGATTCAAAACTTTTTCAAAAATTTTTGCGTTTGTCCTTGTTAGATAAAAGGATTGAGGATGCGTAATATACTCAAAGTTTTCATGGACACGAGAAAAAGGTATTATTAGGATTTTCATTGTCTATTTTTCTTTTGATTCAATTAATAAATGCTAAATAATTAAAAATGTATCCGGAAACGCCACCCAAGAATCATGAAAATAAAGCTAAATAAATCATAGTTGCTTCATTTTTCAAATAAAACAGCTAGAAACGAACGTTTGGGCCAGAAACTTAACTAGAATTGTGAAAAAATAAGGAAAGTTACTGACTAATTTACACTGCGCAAAATAACTTTTATGATAAAATTCGTAGCAAGAACCCTAATTGTTCTAACCGAATAATCAAGTTCTAGATATTTATTCCATTAACGGAATTTTAAGAAAATAAATATTTACCTTGAATCAAATGGGAATGTTGAGACAGCAATCATATTTCAGATTGGTTTCAATCATAACGTTGGTTTAATTAGTGACCGGATCTATAGCGTATATAAACTGAATTAATTTACGTGGGATGGATTGACAGTTAGAAAAAGCCAATAAGTCAGTAATTATTATAATCAAGGTTGCGGTCTTGATATAAAGACCTGACCCATTGATTACTTACAAATGTCAGTATAAACTAAGAATTGTATAGTGTAGAAAAGGCAATTCATCCAGTAGACCGATTTCGTCCTTATTGGGAACTCATCATGTACTGGCCAGAAATTGTCGCGAACAGGACTCGAACCTGGGCACGTCTGCTTCGGAATCTTGTGCTCTAACCACTGAGCCATCCTGCCGCACACTACACAACACACAATTTTCAGTAATATACTAACTAATGTAACTTGGTTTGTCTATTTTCCTTTTAGGTGGAGTTCATATGGCATCCATTTAGACCCAAGTTTCAACTAACCATCCCCAATCTGTCATTACTGAACAGACACCACACTACATGGGGAAGTGGTATTGAAATGCACATTTATATAGTTAAGTTACATTAGTTAGTATATAACTGAAAATTGTGTGTAGTGTAGTGCGCGGCAGGATAGCTCAGTGGTTAGTGCACCAGATTCCGAAGCAGACATGCCCATGTTCGAGCCCTGTCCGCGACAAATTCTGGCCAGTACATGATGAGTTCCCAATAAGGACGAAATCGGTCTACTGGATGAATTGCCTTTTCTACACTAAACAATTCTTAGTTTATACTGACATATGTACGTAATTAATGGGTCAGGTGGTTTATATCAAGACCGCAACCTTGATTATAATAATTGTTATCACCACCTGCGCAATCGATGTCCGTTTAAGTCAGAGTTATTCCTTTATTTCTTGAATGATACAGAAGAATAACAAAATGTGTTAAATTCACATCATCATCGTCATAATTATCATCTCTACCACCACATTCAGCAGCAGCAGCAGCATTATCATTATTATAATGAGAAATAAATCATCACGACAAAACCGATGAATTCAGTGGTTTAAGTGTGCTGTAAATATTGTAACGACACAAATCAATCGCCGACATATTGCGTAAATTAAATTCAAATTTATTTACGTTGCACCAATGAGAAAAAAGCAAATTGCCGTTTAACCACGTCTAACCACGTTTAACCAATAGTATGCAAGTACACATATTGCATGCTATTTAAGCACGGTAATTTACCATGCAAGTCAGTTGTGGTATTTGCCTTCTACCTGCTTCACGCGTGTGCGTTCTGTCGGCTGTCAATACGTGTGCGCTCTGTCGGCTGTCAATACCTACGCTGGTGATTTGATAGTTTCACCAACAACTAACTACATCCGTGACTCATCTTGATGCGGGATACCGGAGAGACGAGCCAATTGAGTGCAGGACCTGCAGGACACCATACACAACGCGGTTACAGCTCAACTACGGGAGCGAAAACTCAACCAGAGTCCACCCAAGGCTCTAGGACATCTTCAACTCTGAAGACTTCAAGCGAACGCATTACCCGGCCCTCTTAAGGGCCCCCATATCATTAACTAATCTCTATTCAGAGCACCTTAACCGAGTTTGTAACGTCGTACGGCATTTACTTGAAGCCGGGGCGTTTACAATATCAACTAGGTCACCTATTTTCAATGGGGAGTCGAGACAATAAAGCAATTTAATCATGCTAGCTTTAAAACAACATCGCACCGCTAACCAATTGTCACACGCTGGTGAAAGATGGATTATTAAGAAATGAATCCAGAGACAATATCCAATCAATTTCAATCTAAGCGTTTTCAGTTTTGATAAGTCAATTATAAACCCACTGTGACCAAAATGCAATGGCAGACGGAGTGTGGCAATCGCAATAAGGTTTAGATTTACATGCAAATATATGTGAGCACTCACTTCGTTTTTTGCATATCCCGCCACACGTCCATGCTACGTTCTAAGAATCGATGCTTCACCAATATCTAAAAAATAAACACAACCGAACAAAACACAAACTAATTTTATGGTAGACACAGTGATCAGCAGGCCAATTAACACATTCAATGTACATGGTAGTAATGCAGTCGTGTTTTGCATGTTTTACTATAAATATTAATGAAAATAATGACAGCTAGTTCAGAGGACATTCTACAAAAGTAAATATTTGATAAAATGTTACACTTCTCAAGAACTACAACCATTTTCAGACTCAAATTGCCTGATATAGGCAGTAGACACGCAAGCGAATTATCAAGTCTCGATTTTTATTTCTTTGTGAACAGACTGTAAACAAATGACGACAACGTTCTAAATGCTAAAAAATCAGTTGCGGAAATAGAATAACAATCGATTGGTTAGTTTAGCTGATTTTGATACGAACATAATTAATTGAAATTAATTATGAGTATATATTTTAAATAGTAGCAATAGGCAGACTCGCATTGCTCTCTTATAGACCATAAAATACGCCACCACAAATAATCATACAAAATGTAAAACAGTAGTGCTTAAATGCTGATGTATTTCTGTGCTGATTACCTGGTTGTCCGTAATGCATTTTGACAATTCAGAGTTAAGACTGGTGGAGTACGCGATATTACACGAGTGACTGTCAAATTAACGATATGTTACTGCTAATTCTGTCACTTTTCTATGCCTCGTGCGAAATTCTTGATTCCCAATAATGAATTTCCGAACCATGAAGAAATCGTTGGCTAACAAATGAACTGCTTATCGAACTGAGGTCATAGCCAATATTCATGGATAGTCGGACAGTTAACATTCAGTTCTTTCCAAAGATTATTACGTTTGCCATGATAATTGTTGACTGTTTCTTGTTCAGTCAGTGACACGGAGAAGGGTAAAAACTAGTTTTGCTTAATGCCAAAGATCATGTAGAAAGGACTTCAATAAAGATATGGCATACCTGTACATACACAAGTAAGGATAAGCCAATAAAAAATATTATAAGATCCTGCAACTATATTATTCAGTCAATCTAAATGCGACGTTAAACAGTATTTCTTAGCATTCTTACACGTAAAAAAGTCAAATTCCGGTAATTATGGTCAATATTAAACAATATGCAAATGATAATTTTGTGTAAGTACATCTGGGAAATCCTTATTCAATTGCTATTAATTTTACGATAATTAGGATTACTCAACTAGGTCTTACACAAACGAATGCAACCCAGGTTGTCCGAACTACCATAACGGAAAAACAGACGCCTAATCACGACACATTACTTAAAAATTTTATTCGCTATTTAATAAATCCGGAGCACGTGAACAAGAACTCGCCAAATCATCAGGGTACCTAAACTCAACGAAATGATCAACTGGTATGTAGGCAAGTAGCAATAAATCCGAACGTAAATAAAAACCATAGTCGGAAACCAGCAGTGTCAAATTTTTCAAAGGTATAAGGCTGACATAATGGAGTCATGCAGAAAATTACAATGAAGATATGAGAGAAATAATGGTAGAGAATAAGTCTGCGTATACATCCTAATATGACAAGTGTCTAAAAAGAAAAAAACAAGTTAACAATGGAATTAAGAGTATAATTAAACCTAAAATTGGAGATAATAAATTAGATGACGTCAGTACGATATTTCAAATTTCCAAAAATTGCACTCAACACAATAAATTGATGAAACCCCACAACGGGTAGACAACCATCTCGTGACTGTTTATTACAAGCCACTATATCGGTTACTTTATTACGCTGCACTGAAAGGACGTAAATATGCGAGTTCTGGATGCAAAAGGAATCCAGCGTACGCCTGAATTGGTGTCTTATCCTCATAGGCTCTTCTGGATAGTATTTTTCCGTAGATCTAGTTTTCCGCTTAATATGTATGCACGTATACATTGACGCAGTCAATGTATAAAGAAAACCCTACCGTCTGTATAGCACGTTTGATCTTTGCTTTTGAATGAATTATTTCACTCAATGCATTACCAATGCTGCTATTGCTCCTACTAATACCGCTACCACTATCACTACCACCACTGCTGCTGTTGACACTACTCATATTACTAATTATACTAACTCAACTGTTTCTATTGCTACTCTTACTACTGCTACTGATATTACTACTACTAATACTACTGCTGCTACTGCTACTACTGCAACTACTAA